>JAQQAE010009227.1:0-14727 GCA_029823295.1 Pseudamia nigra
GCATACTTCGCAGTGTAAATACTCCCGTGCGCCCCTTTCCATCGGACTTTGTTATGCAGCAGAAGATCCGAATATGCACTGCCTAGTAGTGAACAGAACTGTCTGTGATTTTACCCTTTTGCCGTTATTTTGTTCACTATCTGGATAACATCTCCACTGTGTGTATATATATATATATAATTTATATGAAATTTCGTCAAGGCTGCAGGCAGCCACAGCAGGGGGGCTGAAGAGCCGCATGTGGCTCCGGAGCCGCGGGTTGCCGACCCCTGGTATAGTTATTAGATAGATATTTATGAAGTAAACAAGCAGTCAAAACACACACAGGAAATTCTTTGTCTCTCTTTTTTTATTATTTTCAACATTGGACAATAATACTGAAGACATCCAAACTATGATTGTCCAAAGTTTACAGGTGAGTTAATTTGTGCCATTTCTTGCCTTCTTGACGTGGTTTAGACCAGTTGTCAGGTGCAGAGGAGGGGTTCGTACAGGATCAACGGCACTATTAGTGCTACAACAAGTACTATACAAATCTATGTTATGGAAATAAATGTTCAGTTAAATAAAGAGAAAAGACAGCCCATCATTATGTTAAGGAATGAATGTCAGGCAATGTGAAAAATCTTAAGAACTTTCAGTGTGTCCCCAAGTGCTATTGCCACAAATGTCAAATGCTCTGATGTGGCTCTCATGAAGACCACCCAACAAAGGACGACCGAAAGCTACCTCTGCTGCAGAGGATAAGTTTAATAGAATTCCCATCCTCAGAAGCCACCTATTTATACTGTTTGATGGTGAGTGTTTCTTGCCATAATATGAATATGTAAACAAGTTGCAAAAGCCCTAATAGGGCTATTGACTTTGTGTCCACCCTTCCCCTGCATGAGAATTTATGGTCTAAAGCACATTAAGAAGGCACAAATTAACTTGCTGTAAACTGAAAACCAATTCTGGGTGACAACCTTATGAATCTGATGAGAGAGTGCCATACGTGTGCAAGGCTGCCATCAATGCGTCTGCATTGGACATTTTAAAATACAAAACTAGGAAGGAGAGAGTGTGTTCAAACTTTGGACTGGTATTGTCATATTTGTGAAAATACACCAATTACTGTTCAAACCACTAAATTTTCAGTATCTGTCATTAACATCATTTTGGATATTCTGCTTATTGAGTTTAAATATATATATGTAGGTTTGTGTACTTGTTCAAAATCAAGATCTAATCATCATCTCATCCCATCATTCCAACATGGCCTGGTCTGACTAGGAGCCAGTCAAAATTCCATGCTAATAATACAACACATTGCGGGGGCTGCACACAAAAGAGCCAAAAATATCCAACTTTGACAAGGAATGGCTTGTCCAATTTCTGTGGTGCATAAGATAAAAGGGCCAGTATTACTGTGTCCATTTTAGCCAAAGTAGGTGGAAACAGGACTTTTGCTGTCACAGTGTCAATGCTTAGAATTCATGTTAAAAAGCGGAGAGTTTTCAAGGCAAAGTCCTGCCATGAGATGCATGCTGCCATCGCAATGGCTCTCCTGCAGAATTTCAATGCCAAGCAGCATCAACACTTGGAGTTTCTGTGCAGATCATTCCAGATATAGAACACAGGAGAATGCATGTGTAATACTGATCTAAAACCTCAAACAATAATAATAAGGAACTTTTTCCATCCTGATGACAGTAATTTAGAGGAGAATTTTGGTATACAGGTTATGTGCCAATGCAACAAAAGCTGGGCATCCACTCTGTGAATTTAAGCCTGTTTTTGACCAGATTTCAAGCTACATGCGTCATTTAAATTCAGGCCAAATTTCAGTTGGATGAATTTCTGATGTTTTAAATTTTGAGAAACAGTCTCTCACAAAGTTGAAGCAGTGTTACTGATGATTCCCAAACATCAGTATATTTTTTGCATGAAGAGGCAGAGAGCAATGTGACAATGGATCAAGGTTGTTTTTAAAACACACTGGACAGAAAAATAATGTAGCCTATGAAGTTAATGACAGTAAAAGTAGCCAGCTTACATGGAGTTCTCTCTGAAAAATGCACAAACTATACTGTCATCCAAGTCACACGCAAATCCATATGTGCTTCTTTTTTTAGGTTTCAGCACACAGAATGGCAGTAGGACAGCATGCATTGTTGCTACCAGTCAAAGCACTTCTTCCTCTTTTTTAAATTTGAACAGCAGCCTGCATCCACTTTGAGTCTAATTACATCTTGTTTCAAATTGAACTTTACCGACAATTGACAATGGCCTTTTTACACTGTGAAAAAGTGCTTGCACCCTAAACCTAATAACTGGTTGGATGAGCCTAGCAGCAAAAACTGCACTCAAGCACTTGCAATAACTAGTAATGAGTCTTTTTCAGTGCTGTGGGGGAATTTTGGCTCACTCACCTTTGCAGAATTGTTGTAATTGAGCCACATTGGAGAGTTTTTGAGCATGAACCAACTTTTTTAGTTCATGCCGTAGCATCTCAATCGGATTCAGCTCAGGACTAGGCTATTCCAGGTTTTCTTTAGCCAGTCAGAAGTGAAATTGTTGGTGTGTTTTGGATCATTGTCCTGCTGCAGAACCCAAGTGTGCTTCAGCTTGAGGTCACAAACAGATGGCCAGACATTCTCCTTCAGGATTTTTTGGTAGACAGCAGAATTCATGGTTCCATTAACCACAGAAAGTCTTCCAGGTCCTGAAGCAGCAAAACAGCCCCAGACCATCACACTACCACCACCAGATTTTACTGCTGGTATGATGTTTCTTTTCTGAAATGCTGTTACTTTTACACAGCATTTCATACAGAAGTAACGGGACACACACCTTCCACAAAGTTCAACTTTAGTCTTGTCAGTCCACAGAGAATTTTCCTCAAAGGATTGTCAAGATGTTTTCTGGTAAAACTGAGATGAGTCTTTATGTTCTTTTTGGGCAGCAGTGTTTTTTGTCTTGGAACTCTGCTACGCAGGCCATTTTTGTCCACTCTCTTTCTTATGGTGGAGGCCTGTCGTTCTTTAGATGTTGTGGGATCTTTTGTGACCTCTTGGATCCGTTGTCACTGTGCTATCAGGGAAATTAGGGGAAGATCCTGGGAAGGTTCACTACTGTTCCATGTTTTCACCATTTGTGAATAGTGGCTCTCACTGTGGTTCGCTGGAGTCTCAAAGCTTTAGAAATGACTTTACAAGCTTTTCCATGAAGCTTTGGATTTTTTTTCCCTTAAAAAAACCTACATTTAAAAGTTGTATAATATGTATACTTTTGTTTTCTTAAAGTTATTATTTAAACTTGTCTGATGATCTGAAACATTTAAGTTTGACAAATATACAAAAAAATCACAAAGGTGGCAAGGACTTTTTCAGAGCATTGTATATACAGTACGTACTGTGGCCCTCAATTACAAACATAAAAACCTGTGTATATTTGAGTGCATAAGTCATTATATGCCAGCATTCACATATGAATCATTAAACGGTTGTATCTCACCTAATTCACTGTACAAATTATCCAGTATTGATAAATCTGGTGGCTGAAAACAATTGCCATTTACCTATCAGGCCCCAATTTATTATACACCTGCCCCTTGATTTACAACATAGAGATACAAAATACAACCAAAAAAATGTCTCTGACTACAAAACAGAAAATACAGCAACCAGATGAAGCAATTAACCCAAAAACTCTGCAGCATCTAGTATGGAACAAAATCAATGCTTCACAACAGTGCTGCCATAAGCAAGTAAAATTCCAGTTGCACTAAGTTATATAGCCCGTATGGCATATTTGTTGTAATTACAAGGGTTAAAAAATAATGGTCTTAATTCAAACTTTCGAACAGAATGCACATTGTGGAGACGGTCAGCTAAGCCCACACCTTACTGATCCAAATTATAGAGTACACATCACCAGTTACGCCAGCTTAGGACAGAACAGGTGGAGGAGATACACTATACCGTCACACCTAAATAACGGGATGTTTGTATTCATATATTTTGTTGAGTAGATCAAATCAGGAGTAGTAGATAAATATGTGAGTAAATATGCTAGAAATACGTCAGAAATACGTGAGCCGTCACGAGGTTTTAGAGTAGCCTCTGCTCATGATCAGATTTATAAATAGCAAAATTTGAGTGGGAATGAGTTCTCTGTCATCTGCTTATTTGATAAATGAGGGCCAGTGTGAGCGGTTAGGTCATGGCTGATGATACAACTGTAGTGTGTGCATTAAAATGATGAGCTCTGGATTAGCAGCAAATGATTTACTTGTACAATGTGAGCTGGAATTAAACATTTCTAAAATTATACCCAGCTTTAAGTGAAAGAGCTTTAGGTACGCCATTGCAACAAGTTTGCCCAAAGCCCTGCAATCAAAACAAAAGTCAGAATGAAGTCAATAAACGAGTTAAGATCTTTGAGTGTTTGGAATGGAAGGAAACCAATGGGAAAACTTTTAATGGATAAACAACCTTGCTAGAATGTCATTATTGTCATCAGTTTTCAGCAGGAGACAGAAACATTATAGACAGAGTTTGCCTCTCTGGTCATTACTACTTTAGTGGCAGAAACCTAAAAAAAAACTGTCAATTCCATTTCAATGGCATGGAAAAAGTAATACTCAACTCCCAACGGACTTCTGAATTGTTTTGAACAAAACAGAAGTAACCGCTGGCACAAAGTATTTATTGCAGTTTATGAAATATCCTTACCCAAAAGGCTTAGATGTCCATCCTGCACATTGTGTGAAGTGAGCCCTTAAACAGTAAGTGCATCAAAGGGATAAATAAGTAAAGACAAACTCCAGGTTTATAGTCGTTGTCTATATACTCCCACTCCCATTCATATTGTTAAGACCAACTTCAAAGAAGGTGAAAAGATACACTTGCAGACTTCAAAAGTGCATTTGACATCCAAAGCTGGACATTTGGTGTATGAATAATAGATCGTATGATTTTATTATTAAAGAAGGAAAGGATGTCTGTACCTCGAGGAGTGTTTCCTATTCATTATCTATATGTGCACGCAGCCCAAGCACCAAGAAGGCAACATGGGGCATAATAAAGAGCAAACTGTCCAAATGGCACAAACTGTCTGTCTTTATTTTTCTAACAGGCCTGCTGTGAGAAGCCCAGGGAGAAGTTTAATGCATCCCCTACAGCTGTGGAAGAGAGAGGTGATCAAAGGGCAGCAACAGCAAATGAGTAATGTTCTTAGTCCTTCGTTTGCCTTTTTACTTATATTTCAGTGGTTGTACTGCTTCCTAAGATAGCGCGCACCAGGAGACATGACATTTTTTTGCAAATGACAGCAATTTAATTGGCGCAGCATCTGTGTGTGTGTGTGTGTGGGCTCTAATGTGCTTTACAATATCACTTCAGTTGCAACAGAAACAGCAGCAGTGAAATGTCACGAATGCAAAAGACGGCACATAACATTCATGAGTTCTGTGCACGTCCGGGTGCTATAGTCTCCTGTGTAAAGGGAGTGATGTGAGGTACAAAGGAATCGATCCGAAAGAATGGCAACAGTTTTGCTCTGCTAGAATTGAATAGAATAGATCATGTTCTACTTTTCACATTGAAAAATCGTGTTGAAAGCTGCTATGAAGAAACGTGTGATGTTGGAAATATAATACAGGTTTACGAATGACATAATATTTTAGGAGGGAAAACAGTGTATTGTGAGTGCTGCACTGTATTGTCTCCAGAGTGTGGTAGTACTCAAGTACATTTATTACTTTACACGTACTGGAGTAGTTTAAAAAAAAAAAAAGACTTCTGAGATTAGCTATTTTTGCAGAATACTTTTTACTTTCACTCAGTTACGTTAGTGATGAAAAAAAATTCTACTTAGTTACATTTGGCAGCTTGAAGAGTAATAGTAAAAACCAAAAACTCAATGAAATTTAAAAATGAACAAAATATGCGAGTAAAGTAACAAAATGAATGAGTTAAGCACAAAAAATCAGAAATTTACAAAAGGAAAAAAAAATCATCAAAATGAACAAGAGTAAATAATAATAATATAAAAAGCAACAAGTACAAATCAACAAAATTATCTGCAGTACAAAATAAGCAAAATGAAGAAAATAAAAAAGTAATTTAACAAAAATGAGCAACATAGTTGAGAATTTGAGGAAAAAAATGAACCAAATTAGCAAAAATTATCAAAATAATCAAGAATGTGAATGAAAATGAACAAAATACACAACAAAATGAGGAAAATGAAATTATGCAACAAAAGTAGTAGAAAAATAACAATAATGTAAGTTTTGAAAAAGTAACAAAATAGCCAGTAAAACTGAACAAAATAAACAAAAAATATCAAAGTAACTGTTTGTATGCAAATGCATATTGTGCCAGAATAAGTTCCATTTTATGAAGATACTCTTCCGACTCTTCTTACTCAACTACTTACAGTATGTTTATGAGCACTTGTACTTTTCCTTGAGTCATTATAATTATGAAGTAATAATACTTTTACTCGAGTACTGTTTGAGTGTACTCAGCACAGCAGTGATTATCTCTTTTAAAAAATGTACAAAAGAATGCAATATTAAAAAAAGAAATATAAGACTGGGTCATGGCAGTATAAAGCTAAATGGCCAATGTCCAACATACTAATAAAACTTATCCATGATGTACTAAGGTTTTTACTTAAGGCACTGCCGTCACACATTCTGAATAATATTTACGTTGTGTCCAAGGAGATTACGGTGTTTTTGCAATGTGCATAATATAGATACAAAAATACCTATACACACTATACAGAGCCTCCAGAATACACAATACCAAAACACTACAGATTATTGTCTTTTACTTAAGTGGCAACTTAACCAGAATTCACATGCAGAAGTATAAAAACTGCAGTAATTTTCACCATGTCCATGGGGGCTGAATCTAGAAGTGAGTCGATTCCTATAGAATCCCATGATTAAACGTCCCATTTTATGGCATAAAGGAAAACAAAAAGTTTACAGCCTGGTAGAAACGAGTTCTTTATCTCTGCACTTTACATCCATCTCTGGCGGATGCATTTTTATATAACAAATCCATTTACTGTATGTGTCTATTTGTAGCTATGAATATAGGAGTTTTGATTGATTGGTGTGCCAATTTGAATTTCTAAGTGGCTCTTCAGAAAACTAATGGGTAACGTCACAAGGGTTCATTCTTCTTTTACATAGTGTCTACGCGTTTAATGCAGACCAACTTCAGCGAGCAAAAACGTCGGTTTAAAAAGTCTAAAAAAGAACAAAGAAAAAACAACCCAACTCATTCTTCAGTCACAGATTTCTACACATTTTCTATCTCCAAATTCCAATCTCAATTTTTTTCCAGTCTTCTGTGCATATTTTAACTCAGTGTTAGACAGTTTTAAAATCCAACTGTTAACATGCCTGTTATATTGTGACAATGCTATTTTTACTAAATAATTGCCAGAAGGTTGTCCCTATGTGCTGTAGCTTCTACAACTCAATTGAATGCAGACCCTGGATGAAGTTCCAAGGCAGCTCTAAGTAGGAGCATACTTTCAGTTGCAGTTCTTGCTTCCCATCCTTGGCCAGAACAATCTGTGCTCCCATCAATGTCACACGAGTGACAGAATATATCGTAGTGAGCCAGAAAAATTGGAAATTGACATGCTACTCTTTCTATCAGGGTGTTGGGAAGCATCCCAGATGTGGCAGTGGTTGTCTTCCATTATGACACAATGCAAAAAATTAACTCCTTAACTCTTAGCCCTGACACTGGCTGGATCTATTGTTTGTGATTTACACACTGTACATGCATATTTGTTTAGGTGTGTTGTTGTGCTTTCAAATTAGACTATTCCAACTTCTACTTGATGTGGACTGAATGAAGATTTTCAGTAATCAAAGTTTTCACAAAAATCAAAAGGAAAGACAGATTTATGTATCTTGGCACCCACAATTGTTTCGCAAATAACAGCGCTTTCCAAAAGGTGCAACTGCCAACTCAGTAGCCAGCTGTCCATCCAGCTACTGAATTAATCTTCAGATGGACCATAAAATAGTTTTGATTAACAAGTTACAATTGCGCTGCGCGTACAATTTCAGTGTAAGGACCTCTCATCTTTATGCAACTCAGGTATCATCTTCCATCTTACTTTTGAAAGACAGCTCATCTTGCTCAACTGAGCTGCTCTGTGCAGACATTTTGCAGCGCCTGTCTATCACAGAAAGTTGTGGTGATGACAGGCTTTTACTGCTGTAGAACCAATAAGATAATGTTGTGGGCAGGACATGGCTCCAAACCACAGAGTGGTGAGGACAAACAGAAAAAGGCATTTGTATCCCAGCCAGAGAATTAATTCAATTCTTCTTACATCAGTTCAGAAAATGCTCCCAGTAGATGTAGGAATGACAAATGTCACCACAAATAGTCAGCACAGCCAATTAACAGTACCTATATGAAGCCATGCGCGAATTGTTACATGTCCTAATTATGTTAAGTAATTAGATTTGTTTGTTGTTGGTGCTAAAGTCACAAAGAATTTGTGTTCTAACTCATGATGCCACTTTGTTCACTCTTTCCTAATGCCAGGTACTTCTTTCCACTTCTTAAATTTCTTTCATTAGCAGTGTTCCTCTCTGAGGCTTTAGCACTGTTCAGCTGACACTTTCTGGCCTTCCTGACAGTGAGCAATTAGCAAGCGTAAGGTTGAACAGCTTGAGGCCTAAGGCTGCCAACACTACTCTTTAGTGCCTGTTGAAAGAAACCATTTGATAATTATCTTGGACTCAGTATCACCATACACTAAGTCCAACAATGGACCCCGGACCCTCTTTTCGTGCAGGCTTGACTCATTCATGACAGGTTGTAGAAAAGTTTGTTTTGTGTTATTAAGCTTTTCCAATGTGTACACCACTTTCAAATAATGAGCCCCAACATGTTGCAAGCATTCGCAGCTGAAATACAGATGGGACTCTTCAGATGTTGATGCACACTGTACTGTTTCTTTTGTCTAAAGTCAGAAACATATGCAGATTAAAATCTCAAGGGCTCTGAAAGCAAGAGAGGCAATATGTGTCCCCTGCAAACCTGTTGATGTAGTGCGGAAGACCTGTAATTTCCTTTGCCAACAAAACGTA
This sequence comes from Pseudamia nigra, assembly GCA_029823295.1. Taxonomy (NCBI): domain Eukaryota; kingdom Metazoa; phylum Chordata; class Actinopteri; order Kurtiformes; family Apogonidae; genus Pseudamia; species Pseudamia nigra. The sequence continues at coordinate 9,122 of JAQQAE010009227.1, forward strand.
AAGCGCAGTACATCTATAAACTGGATTTCCTTTGATAAAAACAGAAAATTGAAAATGCCCTTGCATGTATGGAGATCACACACTGTAATACCTCAAAGAGAGAATCTGTTCAATAATGAAAAGCTTGTTTCCGCCTTACTATAATACACAAATGTCTCGGGGGAGGAGGGTCTATGAATTATGTTCATCAAATTATAAAATGATATTTCATGTATTCAGGTAGACACTTGCACTTTGAAACACATGTTTAATTCTGCCAAGGAGGTTATGTTTTGGTTTGCATTTATTTATTTGTTTCGCTATCTCTCTGTCTGATTGTTTGTTCCCAACATAACAATTATGAACACATTTGGATGAATTTTTCAGGATAGGTCACTAATGTCACAAGGACCAAATAATTCAATTCTGAGAGTGATCTGGATCATTGTCAGCATCCATAAAAATTTTAAAGGATTCTTTACCATTGTGAGGTAGAGCCAAATGTAACATTTGTCCTTGTAAACCACAAATAGCACCCAGAAAATTTAGTCAACAAAAAAAAGCATTACACCATAATAGATTGTATCAAACCACAAAGTTTGATCCAGATGTGGGCAATATTCAGATTTAGTGACTCAAAATGCTAATGGGGTTGAGGAAAAATAGCTATAGACATGCAACTCACACCAAATTACACCAGTAAGTCTCCTGATTCAGTCATGTGTCTCCAATTTGACATATTTTAAACACTCATAGGGTTAGATCCAGAAGAAAACCACCATTATGGAAATATTTTCCTTATTTCTTTATAATTTCCTAATAATGATATGCACAGTATGTGATTCCAAATGCTAATGGTAGGTTTTCATGGTCAAATAATCCAGCATTGTCAATTAAATGTAAGAATATTACTTTTTGGGTGCTATAACATTATAAGAGAAATGAGCATCGATTCAAATGATAATGGTAGGTTTTCACTATGAAGAGAAACCGAGCTGCCTTGGCGCAGGTCTGCGCTCTCTGAATGCTTTCCAGTTTGTTTGTTTTTTCCCTGTAAACTATAGAACTAGAGAAAAGAAGTGATAATCCAGTATGTAATTTTCCTCACGTTGACCACAACTACACCTTGCAACACATTAGGGGAAAACTCATTTGGGCACTCTGCTAAATGACTCAGTACAATAACACAGCAGGTTTTCGTGACTGTCTGGAGGACTTAAGTGAAGTGATTGCCTTTTGTTATTTAACTAAAAACTCTGTAGGTTGCACAAGAAAAGCACAAAAGAAATGTACTGTACAACATAGCATATCACATGCAGTTCTGCATCTTAAAGTGGACTAAGTGAACACTTAATTGGAGAATAAATCAAGAGTGAAACACTTTTTTCCACTCAATAGCCTGAGACCCACTATTAGGCAACACATTTAAAAATATATATGATACTTATCCACATATTTACTGTATTACAGAAAAAAGCACATGCCAGCTACTAAACAATTAATTGGACAGTTAAATTTGCTTTTGGTGTCATTCTAACTAAATATAAGACTGACTTTTAATCTATGAACTCAACTTATTTTTAACTTTTTTTAATCCACATAAGGTTGAGGTTAAAAGCAACAGCCCCCCTATGAGAACCTGATTCTTTTCTTAATGTTCCCCATGTTTCTCACTCCAGTTTTGGATAATTTGAAGTGAAAATTGTACAAATGTTCAGTATTCACTTACTGAGTCAAAGAGTGGTGATTTGTGCTATGCTTGAAACAAAAGGTCAGTTCTTGCCACGGGTTACCAATACTGACCCTGGTACATTTTGCTTATCTGAAAATAACTCTGTTGTCTTGTTCGCAAATAAAAGTAACATGCTGTTTCTAAAATAAACCAGCATGCTTTCTATTGTTGTTAAATACCTAATTTTTCTCAGTAACTGAGAAAAAATCTCAAGAAATATATGTTTTTTTAAAAAGGGGGTTAATAATTTTTTACATCAGTTGTAGGATTTATGCACTCTACTCTTTAAATGTGAAAAATATTAGGATGCTTAAAAAATACTTACTTTAATGGTATCACAACATGAAATTGTAAAAAAAAACAAAGGAAAACAAAAAAATTCAATAAAGTTAGTGGAAAATAAGAAAAAAATTGGGATACAAAATAGTGAGGAAAAATAACAAATGGCCAAAATAATAAACACATTCACTAAATATTCAACACAGTAGTCCACAGGCTGAACAAATACAAAACAAAATAATATAAAGATGAACAAAAATGATCAAAATAATCTGGAAGTCAACCCAAAATATTTAGCTATTGAGTACCTTTTTTAATGGTGTTAAAAAGCTCAAACTGAATAAAAATAATACATAAATTCAATAAAAATGCACATGACAGTCCACAAAATGAACAAATGCTAAACAAAATAATGAAATATGAATTAACTGAACAAAATAGTCCAAAAATCAACCAAAAGCTCCACAAAATGAACAAATGCACATGTTCTCACAGACAAGAAAGTAAAAAGGACAAACATTAGGTGCAGTTGCAGCCTTAAAGCTCAGATATATGGATGTCAGATCAAATGGTTGTGGCACTTAAGTCCTGAAAAACATAATTTAAGACATTTTAAGACTAGTTGATGCCCTGATTGGTTCAAATTAATGTGGTATATTTCTCTCTAGTGGTAGAGGGAAATCTCAGCATAGTTTTATTTCTGTCTCGGGCCTAGGTGATGTTAAAAATTGTGTACAATGAAAATATGTGTGGGAGATAACGGCTGCTGTTTTATAGTCACAAGACATTGGAAGTTTTCCTAATGATGCACAGCAGGTGATACAAGTTTATGAAATGCAATACGTGTTCCAAAACTTTAGAGCCACACATTATTCATGCTGAAAACAGATCCTGAAGGAGAAGGTGAAGCCAGTCATTTGCTTGTATTCGTTCCATCATTTTAAAATGATCTGCCTTTCACCCTCTTTATCTGTCTTCCCTTGTTAGTGTGTGTGTGTCCGAGCAAAGCAATCCTTCTGAATATTAATTGAAGCGCTGCTTGCCAAGAACGGCAGAGGCAGTAGTGTTACAGTGGCATCATTCCGGCTTTAATAACACAGTGCCAAGTGAATCAGACTGACAGCGATTTATTGACCCAATTTTGAAACAGAATTGCTGAAATCGCCCTCTCCAGTCACAAATGAGGCTATTACTTAGTTGACGTCTTTGCCATGGGGGAGACATATTTACTCAAAACTTGAGAAAACTGTCTTTTGGCAAAAGGAAAACACTTTAACATTTTCATGTAGTTGTGACCTTGAGTTTACCATGTTTCCTGTAAGAGACTATGGTGATAAAACAGGATGTTAGAGGTTCTTTCCCTTATTGTGGGTTGTGTAAACTTTTGGTTCATTATGGAACAGTGGCAGTACAAATGAAAGAGCGGTCACCAAACAACAATAAAGACTGAGCCTCTTGATAGATTCCCCTGGCTAATGCTTTCATACCACTGAAATCTTTTGTTGTTTGAGGAATTCTTTTTTGTGTGTATTTTTTTTTTAAACTTCTCTTCTTTGTACTTCATTTTCACTTGAGAGTTGTGTCAGATGGGCCTAACAATCACACACAGTAGTTGTTGTTCACACTAATCTGACAAGTTGAAAGAATCAAACATTAAACAGGCAGCTTAACTGAATTTGCATTTCTTTTTTTTACGAAAGGTGATGTTACAGCGGTGTAAAACTGTAATCACATTCAGCTACCCAAGAGAAGCCAAGAAGTACATGAGAAAACCTTTTAGGAATTTGAGGTTGGCAGTGTTAAATACAGTGCACTCAATCACAGAGAGCAGAGTTGTAGCTGTAGTTCAGTCACATTCATATTCTCATCAGATGCAGAAGAACAGGTGATCGACACGTCGCACCAGCATCACGTGGTGTTTCTGGAGAAGACTACTCATGACAGCGGTCCAAACATAGACTGTATACGTTAGTGGACAAAGTGACCATGATGTCCCCCATTGATTTCTGAACTACCGTTTTGAGGCCAATCGGGTTGTCACTTCCTGGATGACATGACATGATGACATGACTTTGGGCCAAAAACAATATTTGGAGCTAATGGAGTGTAGTATGCCATGGGTCTTATGGGTAAGCTAATGTTAACCGCTAGATTACCAACTTGGTAAAACTTCACCAAGCACTGCCAACGTTAAATTACGGTATTGTTAGTTTAAATACTTTCCCACAACTGCAGTTGAGCCTATTTCAGGTAAAACTATGCTCTATTGAATAAATATAAGACATGAAAATCCGACTTGGTCTGACTCCACCCGTGAATCGAGTCACCATAGCAACCTGTCAATCAAAACCAGCACAGCAATGACTTGTCAGATTATTTGTCATAATTTCTTAATAGTGGACCAAAACGGTAAGGGTGGACCACCAGCTCACTCATTAGAAGGTCTGAATAAAACATCTGCGACCATGATGACGCTTGACAAATTTTTTTTTCACTCAATATTTTCAGAGAGAAGTCTAATGTACCTCTGGGGGAGTCAGGGCTTCTTCAAGACCAGTGAACGGTGCCCCAGTGGCCAAAAGAGGTATTACAACTTTAAGTTACTTCTGCATCTGCCTCACTGAACAACCCCAGTTATTGCCAAGTGCGGCCAAACATGTCAAGATAAATACTATCACCCTAACCTTTTTTGTCTGTTTATAAGAAATATTAATTATTCATCACAATATTAAGTATCATAGCTGCTGTTAATATGCATAAAGGTCAGCTCTTCTGTATTCATAATGATCGCTACAATGCACCGGAACAAAACAAGGGAAATGTAAATATATCCAGTCACATAAACTAATTGAAAAACATTTATTCATTGATACTCTCTAGTCACAACCACATGCCATATACTTGAACTCTTAGTATTAGACAAAAATAAGAGTTTACCTTAACATCTTTTGACAACATCCTGTTGTGTTCCTCAGAAGTTTCACATGATATTATGGTGACATGCCTTGCTTGATGTTTTTATTGTATATATCCTGTATATACTGTATTCATCATATATTTTTCATTTTGAGTAGATGTTTCTTTTGCTGCTCTTTCCTGCACTTTTTGGTTTGCGCTATTACCATTGTACTTTTGCTGCTGCAAATGGGAATTTCTCTGTTGTGGGACGAATAAAGGATAATCTTTTCTAACAATGCCAGACAGCAGAGAACAACAACGCCCCTTACTGTCTGATACCTTATTCAGGACAGCATCCCACGTGCACTGTCTGACAAAAGTGTAAAAACAGCAAGCAAAAGCCATCACAGTAACATCAATCAACTTTATTTATAAAGCACTTTAAAACAACCACTGCTGAAACAAAGTGCTGTACAACAGGAACAAATACAATCCAACACAAACAAAACACGCTATCACTCTGAGAAATAAAACAAGAAACTATAACTAAGAGTTCACTGACATCATAAAACAAAATGTCACATGATTAAAAACAGCAAACAATAAAAATAATTAAAAACAACAATAAAAATAATAAAAATAGAACAAATAAAATCAATGTCTCATGCTGGATCGAAAGCCAAGGAGTAAAAATGGGTTTTAAGACGAGTTTTAAAAA
>JAQQAE010009229.1:0-14726 GCA_029823295.1 Pseudamia nigra
GCACTTTAAAGGCGCAGTCTTCAATGTTGGCAAACTAGCTAGCGGTTCCTTATTAGTGGCGGACCGATATGAATGATTTAACAGGCGACGTGCCAGTTAACCAAGGCTTACAACCTCACAGTTGTGAAGTTATTATGTCTGTTCTAGTTTTACCTGTACCAGATGTTGAAGGAATCTCAAATGCAGGCTGTCTCTCCTCAGTCATCCTGCAGTAAGATAAGCTACAATTGTAGCTACCGCTGCAGCTGTTTTCAACTCTGTGAGTGAATGCATAAGCTTGTGCACCTATGAGGTTTTAAGCCAAATTCAGTGGCAGGTCTTATGGGCTACTAATTAGTTTGCCAACATCATCAACAGCACCTTTAATACTTTAACATTAATTGCATTTAGGTAAAGGTAACATGCTCTCATTCATTGTAAAGAGTATTATAATCACAATAATCAGAACAATACAAATATTCAGCATCTAGAACATGGTTCGTCTTTGCTTGAAATGTTTTGGGACTCAATTAAATTCTCCCGCAACCCACCTATGGGTCTTGACCAAGTGTTTGATAATAGCTGATCTAAATGGATGAGTTACATAAAAATTCACCCCCGTACAGTGTTCACCAAGGTGGAAACAAACAACAGACCATAACCGTCGTTTGTACCAGACTGTGAACATGTTTATTTCTGCTCTAAAACTGGACATTTTAACATGAAACTCCATGGACAATGACTTGCTTGGGCGTCCGCCCCTAGAGGACACTGGCGGTGCTGCAGTTTAGGACGCATCAGCATTTAACTCGTTGCTCAGCCATGGAGGATGCCGCTTGCTATTCTCAATCAATCAATCAATCAATCAATCAATCAATCAATCAATCAAACTTTATTTATATAGCACTTTACAACAACAACAAAGCTCAGACCATGTTTTTGTGTATAGTATCCATAACGATTCACCTGTATGCCAACATCACACTGTGAGGTTACACTGGAACATCTCTTACAGTTTTAATGAACTCAAAACAAACCTGCTGGACAATGGATTGTGAAATAAGATATATGATGCATGAATGCACTACAAGAAAATTAATTACCAGACTGTGCCTCAACCACCAAAGACATATTTAAACCACAGGGAAACAGAATGTTGAATCTGAGTGAATGAATGATAAAACAAAAAAGCAATTATTCTTTTTCAATTACAGCCAATGCTTTGCTTATATGATTATGGAATTGCATAGTTGTATGAGTTATGTTCGAAGCAATAAAGTTGTAACAGATGACAAACTGAAAGGCAGCCATGAATGCATTTACATTAAATAACACCAGCACAGTGTTTGGCATTGGCTCTGTGGATGCCGCACTGAGCTGTTACAGTCACAAGACAGCAATAGCACTTAATAGGCCACTAATGGGACACAGTTACACACATACACCTACACATCACTGCTCTCACAGGTGGACACTTACTGTATACAATGAGTCCAACACTTCATGCTAGTCTACAGTAAATGAATATCACCTACAGGTGTGTGCAGCTATTGGAAGCTACTATTACTGAGTGCCAAACTGACACAATTAGACTGACAGTCAAAAGTTTGGACACATCTTCTACTTCAGTGTTTTTTCTTTATTTTTATTATTTCTTACTGTGAAGCATCATGCCACCTTATCGTCACAGTTTTCAAATCACAGGTGAGTGAATTTATGCCATTTCTTGCCTTCATAATGTGCTTTAGACTATGAGCTGTCTTGTGGAAAGGTGGGTACAGAGTCAATAGTCCTGTCAGTGTGACTACAACTACTGTACAAATTTATATTATGACAAGAACCACTTAATTCAGTCAATCTCAAAACAATATCAAGAGCTTTGAATGTGTCCCCAAGTGCAGTTGACAAATGTATCAAATTCTTTTTGAGATGCCGTAAATTACCAGTTTCTAAAGCTGGTCATTTCTAATAAACGTCACCTCTGCAGCAGAGGTAGCATTTGGTCTTCCTTTCCTGGGGCCGTCCTCATCAGAGCCAGTTTTACTGCAGTGTTTAATGGTAAACTGATGATCCAAAGCATATTAAGAAAGCAAGAAATGGCTCAAATGGACTCCCCTGTGATTTGAAAACTGTCCCTTGTGAATCTGATGAGAGAACACAAAGCTGTCATTAAAGCTAAATGTGGCTACTTTGGAATTGTTTAACACTTTTTTGTTTACTACATAATTCTTTCACGGTTTAGATGTCTTCAGTCTGAACGTACAATGTTGAAAATAGTACAAATAAAGAATAAATCACTGAAACATGGAGTGAATAAAGAGGACTATCAGATTGTGACCTAAATGTACCGTGAATGCAGTCAACAGTCTTTGGAACTATGTTTCACCTGATGGCCCCTCTGATGAAATTGGGGCCAAGTCAGTAAGCGAGGGCCCATTTGTGAAGCCCCAGTGACAGCAAAGCACGTGCGCGCGCGCGCGTCACCTTGGGACCAGAAGGGACCACCAAGGATGGAGGGGCGGTCCCGAGACCCCGGACAACGAACCTGATCACGTCGGCTTTGCACGAGGAGATGCGGGTGGCACGCGCGTTTATTGCCTCTCTAATGACCGGGGACAGTTTGCATGACACAGAGCTCGGCTGCAAAATGTCACTTAATCTTTCACTTAATTCCAGCTAACTTACTTCTTGCATGTACCCCCCCCCTCCCAGCTATTAATAGCGCCCTGACTTTCTCCTTTGCTCCTCTAGTGCGCATTCTTATGAAATGCCGCTGCGTAAAAATAGAAATCCAGTTGTCCATAACTGGCACCATTGACACAATAGCTCCCGTTCCAAAGCCGTAGCTCCTCCCCGTGTGTGTGTGTGTGTAGCGGGTGGGTGACAGCTGGGCTCGCTGCGCTCCGCTCCAGTCTGCTAAGAAGCTTCATCTCCAAATAGGATGACCGTCGGCTTCTGTGGAAGGGACCGCATTCAGTTCCGAACCTAGTTCTGTTCACCTAAGAGGACTTTAACGCCGTTGTTTTTTCCTTCCCCACGCGTGGATTTCCCATGGATATTCTGATTTGAAAAGGTGTGATTTAAGCGCGGCATGTAACAAAAAGAAGCGCAAGAGAAAAGTAGCGCTCGTATTGTCATTCTGAAACGTCTGAACTGCGTGGAGAGCGCTATCACATGGATTACTAAAGGACAGAGCTGTGTAACCACTCAGCGGCATATCCATTCATGAGCTGAAGGTAAGATTTCTTTGTTTATTTCAAACTTTAAGTGCGCTTTCAGCCTCCAGTCTTTCTCCAGACCTGGAGGCTTGTTTTCTGTGGAGCTGCCGGGCGACAAGTGCACCGCTTCTCAGCGCTTCCCCTTCCAACTTCTGTTCATTTCTCGTCTATATAAGGCATTTTAGAAGTTAATCCGAATCATAAATGACATGTTTACAACTCACATTAGAACTCCGACGCTCTAAATGGACGTTGTGCCGGTAGAAACAGAATATATTTCGTGCGTAATCCCTCTTGTGCTGTTTGCCCTGCTGAATAAAGAAGTGTCAGTGTCAGAGCAGATATTGGAGACTATATAGCACTTAAATACAAGCAAACAACAACAGTACCATTCCTACAGTAGGTACATGTGAGTAAATGATCATTGTCGGAAGTTATTTGACTCGACCACCCGTAAAACACGTCCCCCGTCCGCTCACACTGTGAAAATAGCCCCAAATAAATGCAATTATCTCTTAAAATCCCACTTTCAGACCTACATCAAAATCAAAATGCCTTCTTTTTTTGAGTCAAATTATATATTTATGACAAATTTGTTTCGAAAACGACCGTGATTGGCCATTTTTTCATTTTACAATTTCACAATAAGAGCACTACGTTACACGTAGACTAATTAATACCCTTTTTATTGTGTCTAAGCATTTTTCAACTATATCCCACTGTTGTTTTTTTCTTCCTTTACAGTCTGTATTTTCTGTTCTACAACCAAAAGCAGTATCCTACATACACGGGTGTGCTTACAGACCAAGTGGTCATTACTGTTCTCTTTCCTGAAAGATCAGTCAAACGTTTGTTATTCTGACCAGGAAACGAAATTGCACCGGTCTCAGAAGTGGATTTCCCATTTAATGAAGTGCTGCTGCACATTATTTCTTTAACAAGCTGGGAGAGGAGATAGAGGCCTCACAAACCACATCCAGCAGTATGACTGCCAACACCCAGTCACTCCCAATGGTTTTCCTCTCCTCTCCCCTTCTCTCCTCCTCTCTCCCAGTATGAACATTCCCAGAGGCACTAGGAAAACCTGGAAAAAGGATTCTCCAAATGTAGGTTAGATTGCCAAGTATACAGTGGCAACAGAGGAGGAATATTGAATGCCCACAGTAAATCAAAAACAAAGATTCAATGCCAGCTGTAAGAGGAAAGGGTGTTGTTTTTCCAGGCATCACTGGAAATAATCTGACATGTTATGTTTTTTCATTTGTGACCTTATGTTTTTTGCAGTTAGTTCTCCTACTGTGCATGGGATTATAGATCTTGAATTAGAAAAAGCTGAATGTTTTAACATTTTAGCACAGCTCCTCCTACAACATTAGCCTGGAGGCATCCAAATGTCCTGGAGGCAGTTTTTGAGATGTTGCTCAGGCTGCAAATCCCAACATACTCTTCTATAAATGCAGCAACACCACAATCCATGGTGCTAATCCCGCTGTTAACACTTTATACACTGACATGTTGCGGTCGGGATACATGAATTACAGCATGATTACCTTTGTGACAGCAGCCTGCTTGTTCTCTATGTGGAGCAGGAGAATGGCACAGGGCAGCCAGAGTCGCTGCTTGTATTTGGAGCAATGCTCTGTGGAGCGTTTGATCTGCCGATCCCCTAACAATAGCAATGGGGATGGCATTGTGTGTGACTGATGTGAATTTGTCACACTGTATGTGTGTGTCAGAGAGAGAGAGACAGACAGAGAGAGAGAGAGGCTGAGGAGTTTGTATTTACCTTTGCCAGTTAAGAACAGATGCAAATACAGACTGAATACAGTAGATGTAAATAATTGATAAATGGCTTTGCTCTTGTTCAAATGAACTGTGCTTTTATTATCAACAACGAGACCAGTCAGCTGTTGTTAACTACTGGGCCTCATTCAGTCAGTGTCAATACCCACATTCAATAGTGTGTGTATTTATGCATATTTTATAAAAGCCATGTTTTATTGATGTGCGTGCTATGTGTGGGCTGGTGTTTTTTGAAACAATTAGAGTGCGAGGAAGCATCAAACCCCTCTCACTCATCTGCATGTGATTTATTGATGCTTAACCCATTTTCCAGTTTCCACATCTTTCCAAATTGCCGCTGTTTCAATTATGTTGCCTTGTCGCTGAATTATAAACCCTCTACACTGACAAAAAAAACCCCATAATGACGAGTTTGAGTGCTGTATACAGTCTGTGTTTTAGCACATTTCGTTCCAAAATACAGGTCAGCATAATCAAACAAGCCGATATTTTAATAGAACTGCCCATCACAGATGTTATGTGGCACATTTGCTGATTTTAGCTGGGCTCGCAGATTCAGTGGGAGTAGGTGCAAAAACAAACAAACAGGAGGATATTCTAATCAGCCATTACACATTGTACTCTGTTGAAACATTTTTCATTTTAAGCTCTTGCCGCTCCACCTGTTTTGTTTTTAGTTGTGATTTCACTGACCCTCACATGTCAAACTAATTATCTGAAACACATCGCTCATTTTTCAGAAAAAAATACTGAATGATGCGCAGGAAGGGGGAAGACGGTGGTATATTTGCTCTGTAACCTTTATCCTTAAGCAGAATAAAGTATATCACCCACTGTTTATGTAATGATAAATGATGTCTAGTGTGTCCAGTGCACTCTATTCACAGCACGCCTCATTGAAAAAGTAATCACTTGCTAATCACTAGCCCTATTCTTTGTTCCCTCTCTATTTCAAACCAAACACCCCCCCCCCACACACACACACACACACATATGCTCATGCATGATGTTCCACTTTCTAAGTTTTGCTTTGTTTTTCTAACTGGCTCCCACTTACTGTTAACCCTTCCACCTCTCTATAAATGAATCTGCCGTTCATCTATTGAATTAACCAACCATGTGTTAAACACTCTTCATACTCGTAACATTAGCATAATTGATTGCTCGTGTCATGCCAAGGAAGCCAGAGGCACGAAGAACCATGCAGGAAGGCTTATTTTGGGCCTGGTGCCACATGTCAGTGGCAGAATTGGATGAGTGTCTGTTGGTGTTTTGGCTGTTGGTCTAGTCCTTGGCAAGTGTTTGTTGTTGGAAATTAAGTGAATTAGAAGGTGATAGCCAGTTCATTTTGGAGGAATATGGTAAGGGAGCCAAACTTTTACCAAACAGGTGTGAAATTAAAAGTTGTCCACAAACACAAATCAGCTTATATAATTAGGTTTCTCTTGTGGGAAGTTCTGTATTTTAAGCATTTAGTCCTGGCTACATTAACTCTTTCATGTATGAATTCTGAAAAAACTGGAGATACGATATTTTCAGCCTGGTGCTTCTTTCCTTATTTTGAGTGAGGTAGCGGTTGAAAATGGTTAAATTATGTCCAGCAGGGCATGTCACTTTAGTGAAATACAATCATAATTATGCTTTAGTTACTGTTTGATAATGTACCAGAACAAAATTATGAATCAACCATGCAGCTGGTTTATACAAGGCCAAATAGATCTTGCTAGTATAAAATACAGTGGCTTTAATTTGTACGAATAACTACACAGCACGGCAAAGACAAAGTGCAGTAATTCCAACAAAGAGTGAACTACAGAAACAGTTTCCTAAAAGTTTTGGTATTTGTTCATTTTTCAAAAGCATCTTCTTGACTGTTTGTTTTATTTGTTGTTCATTTTTTTTCTTTTTTGCATCTAATTTGGTTCATTTACTTGTTTATTTTGTTAACTTTTCTTCTTTTTTGTTAGCAACTTCTTGATTTCTTTTGTTCTATTTGTTTATTTTTGTTCATTTTGCTTCTTTTTGCATCTAATTTCATTTTCTTGATTGGTTTGTTCTTTTTGCTTCTTATTTGTTAACTTTTTCTTTGTTTCCCTTACTATTTTCTACCTTTGGGTTCTGATGTTGCTCCTTTTTCCTGATTATTTTGTTCATTTTATGTCAACATACTCACTGACTTATTGCAGTTTCCTTTGCGTTTTGCTTTAATTTTGTAACTACTATTGATTTAATGTCACCCCATTTCTGTCACATTGTCTTTGTAGGGCAGTGTAGTGGACACCATGTGTAAAAGGGTTAACATGCAGTAATACTTTTATCACATCTGAGTCTGGTGCCTGTTGTTACCAATAAGGCATTTGCAGGGATAATCCCAAAACAGCAGTGTGATCTGTGATTGTGTGGGAGATGAATAAATGACTGGTCTTAAAAAGAGTCAAATCTTGCAGTACGGTTCAGATGGAGAAAAAAAAAAATCCTAGTCCTAGTTCCAGCCCTGCTGTTATGCTTTTACAGGTGAGAGCAGCCAGCTGTGAGTCAGCCACACTCTGTTAAGACTCATTAGGGCCCAGTGCACTGCTGTTGCCTCTTACTCTGTGGTTATTTCTGTGGTTAGTTCACTCATTGGCAGCCAGGAAGATGGTGTATATCATGAGGCTGTTAAGCTTTAGGAAAACTCTGCCGCATCTTCATTTGCTCCTTTAACCCTGACTTTGAAGGAGGAACCTAAAGTAATGTCTGTTTATAAGACACACCATTTCCAATTTTCCATGTCTATAGTGCCACAATGAACTGAAGTGGCTAATGGTGGGGGGCTTTGAGTGTGTGCACTTAGTGTGTGTACTCTCCCTGGCTATGCATGTATGTTTGCGTGGCATTGTTCGAGTGCATCTGTCCCTCCTCCCCAGGCCCCAGCGATTGGCACTGCATCTCTCATCTATTAATCATAGAGAGCGCTTGTTCTCTCATTCCGTTGCCATAGTTTCAGGACCTGAGACAGTGTTGGGGTCCCTGGCTGCGTAGAGAGAGAATGGAGAGGAAGAGGAAAGCAAGAGAAAGGCAAAAAGGAAAGGAAATGGGGTGAAGAGAAAGGGAGAAAATGATATAAACACCAGAGCAAGGGCAAAGCCAGAACAACTGACGCATAGTGGAGCAGAAAAGATGGGAAGTGATTGAAAACCCATGTCAATGAGGGTGCTCCAAGAACCAAAATGGATTTCATTTTTATCTCAGCGGTGAACCCTCGATCTCCTTCGGTGTGTGCATCTTTTCATCCTTTCCCTCACACCCTCCGTATGACTCTCTCTGTTTCTCTGCTTTTTCTTTCCTAAAGAGAGCAGAAGAATATTTTCACAGTAGGCATGATTTTGTGAAAAGTGTGTTCGTGGGGCAGATGCAGCTCTAGTGTGGTACAGTACATTGGGCAGCTGATATTTTACCTTGCTATGGAAAAGCCTTCCACTGAATGGAGATGGAAGATGGTGCAGGGCCTCCTGTTTCATGCTCAGTTGGACGTTTTGATGGTAAACCATGCTGAATTCATGTGTTATTCCGGGATGGATTACAAGAGAAATTGACCACTACGGAAATTTCCGAGGAGATATAAAACCTCAGCTCTCTCTGTCTTGTGTCTCTGTATTTGACTGCCTGTCTTTCTTTCATTCTGCTTTTCGTGTTCTGTTTTCGTTCTCTCAACCAACCGCTACATTTTCCTCATGCAGAGGGAACACTGAGTATGCACTGTTACTTTCAGGCTGTTCTTGTTTTGGCTGTAGGCTTTGTACATCCCATATGACCTCATAATCTCATTTGGGTCTTTTAATGGCTAACCATGCACTAATGTGGTGGTTGTATCATCGCCCCGTATCATCGCATCATACCCTACTTGTGAGCATTTCCAGTGGGATTTTTTGGAAAGCAGACAAGCGGCAGCACTGTAATCATAAGATTCAGCATTCACAACCACCTTTACCTTAAATGCTTGTTTGCATTTACAGACATGCACACAAAGACACTAATTTTATTTACTTATTTACAGGACAGTTTTCATGTTGCTAAGAGAAATGTGAAATAAAGAAAGCCCGCCACTGTGAAAGTGCTGCACAGTCAGGGACCAGTGGGCAGAAGCCCAAGAATATACCTGATTGTAGGCTACGCTGTGTAATTGTCCCATCACCATGCATGGCCTCTGCAGAGGAAATACCATTGGGGGACAGAAGCACAAAGGAATTAGTGAGAGAGTGTGTTTGGTCTTTGTGCTGATGGCACTGAGGTACATTTGTGCCTTTGAAGTGATGCGATTGCATGTGACATCATGGTGGTTGCATTCTCAGGTGCAGCAGGTGAATTAATCCAGGTGGGGGAGGGAGTATAGGTGCACGTGTTTGTGTGTGCAAATCAAGGGTTTTAATGCTCCTGAGTATTTGTGGAAGCGGGAATGAATAGTTGTGTGTGGATGTGCATGTGTGTGTGTGTGTGCACATCAGTCATCAAAGCAGAGGAAAGCCAGTGTGTAAGGTGATCTGTATGCTCACAGTAGAGCAGCAGTCATACTCTCCCAGAGGCTATAATCCTTGCTGAATGTGGAACATGCAGCTTCTTCGTCCACAGCACTGTTGCTGGTTTCCACACGTGGGCCAAACAAGGCTAGACAGATTTAGTCTATTATCCATGTTTCTGGGTTTCCTTCACTACAACATTACTGTTCAAATTTTCTGTCAGTAGAGAATTAGTTTCATATAATCTAATATCACTCACTATCCTCTGGTTCAAACATTTTCAAGTTGGCTCTAAACTTGGCAGGATGAGCTCAGCTCAAACAAGCACCAACTGATACCCTAGACAGCAGGTAATTTGTTGCAACCATCTTTCGCTCCTCTAACACACTGATGATTATGATAGATTGCTTGTAATTGGCCCCAAGTGAATATTAATTATTTCCAGGTGAGTGGTAAATCTTTACAATGACCTGTAGTTATTGTGACACATAAACATGAGACATTATGAGGAGAGTGTTTTACATTGACTCATATGAAAGCAATCAAAATAATTAAGATACAAGATGTGGAATAAAAATGAGGCGATGATATCAGAAATCTACAAAAACATGTTTATTTTCTAAGTGTGCTTTACAGTAAATCGAAAAATACAAACTACATGTGTGCTAAGAAGGTCCCTCAAACCTAGTTAAGAAATCAGCCTTCTCCTGGTCACAGTGGCTGCCAGACCACAAGTCATTCCCCTGAGGGTCCTCTATTTCAGAATCCAATCAGGCAGAACTCAGAACAATATTACCTCTGTGTGTGTGTGTGTGTGTGTGTACATTTATTACATAGTTAATGAACAAATTGCAGCCATGTGGCATGGCCTGGTGGCATGACTGGTGAAAGAACGAATACACACAGCACACACACTCCAGTCCTCAGCCACCACAGCACACCGTCTCTCCCTCCCACTTTTTACCACAATAAACACACACACATACACACACACCCACCCACACACGCACGCACACACACACCGGCAACCACAAGGCCCCCAGTGTTTGCGGCCTGTCTGTCCATCAGCTCATGCGGAGCGCTGGGCTGGGAGTACTTATCATCACTCTGCTGAGTGGAGGCCTTACAAAGGCCTACTCACATCCCACAAAACACACACACACACACACAGCACATGCATGCACACGCAGGCACCCCCCCCCACACACACACGCACACACATACACATACACGTACACATTCACGGATGCAAAGAGAAGCTTCTCAGTAACCAAGGCTGCTGCTAGGCTGATTAAATGTATGTTATGAGAACTGACACTGAATGGAGAGGTGCCTGATGGGAAATGCAGACCAGCAGGCAGCTCCACTGGCAGAAGGCAAACCTTATATCTTATGTAAAACAGCTACATGAGACTAATGTGGCCTGTCAGATATATTTTAGAGAGAACATTATTATTGAGTTCTTACCTGGACAAGTGATGATTTCTCTAATCTATGAAGTGACACATTCTTGTTATGCAAAGCAGTCAATAGGGGAGGTCAGACTGGTTGGCTGGATCCACAAAGCAGAGGTCTTTGACCCTGGAGACAAGGGTCTTACCCCTGTCCCATGTGTTGTTTATTTTTTGCTATTCAAACACTTGCAGGTCAAGAAAAAGTTAAGTATTGTCTTTTCTGGCCTGAGCCAAGACTCCAACAACATTTTTCTTTTTCTATTCTTCAAACATAACCATAAAAAGTTCTGATTTGACATATTATAGTTAAATTGAACATTTTTATTTGTAAAAACAGTTTGGAGTCATTGTAAATATAATGAAGCACTAAGATTGAACCGTCTCAAGTCAGTATCATGGAGTAGTAAAACAGTAAAGATGATTTGGAAAGTGGCTGAGAGAAGTGATAGGAAGCACTGATGCAACTTGGATTACATGAAAAAAAGACAATATGTCCGAGTGTAATGGAAAGAGCCAGGGCACAGGAGGAGGTCAGGGAGGCTTTGAGGCACAGAGTAAAGAAGTGCAACACATCTCCTGTCCAAAGAAAAATTGTGAAAAGAAATAATCTGTCACTTTGCTCCCATTGCCCCCCCCCTTTAATGTGGACAAAGGTGCACTGTATGTGGGCAGGTAATCAAGCAGGCAGATTGATAGGCACGAAGACAGACAAGCTGTGAGGCAGGAAAAGTGAAGTTGTGCGTTGCATGATAATGTATTCATTCATCCCCCACTCTGATAATGTTCACGGCATGCTTGGCTTAATTCATTCATCACAGTCTACTGGGGGGCTTTTTGCATTATTTGTTAAAAAGCCTCATTGCTTTTCTAAACCTGTTAAGGTTTTGATTTGCTACTGACTGGATTATTCAGGTGGCGATTGCTTTTGGCTTTGTGAAGGTGTGTTGGGGGATGTATGTATGTGTTTTAGCTTGGGTTTTGTTTGGGTATGCTCCCTTGAATAAATTGGTGTGTGTGGAGACTGAGAATTCTGCAATGAGGCCTATTTTGGTCTCAAAGTAGTTTGGTTTGATTGGGCAGCACAGCAGCTGCATACTAAATCACTTTTGATCTACTCCCACCCTCAACTAATCTGGGACTGTCTCATCTGTTTCACTGATAACTTCTCTGTATTTGTTTCTTCTGGGATGTGTTTGATTTCATCCGAATAACCAACAAATCTTGTGTTTTATTGATTGTGGTATTATCCAGCAATTGAACCCCTGATTATTTAATTGGGTTTGTAGGAGACGTGGCTATGTGCCAGCTTCTCTGCAGAGGGTTTGATAAATCATAACTGGTTGGACACCATCACAGAGAATAATCCTTGTTTTTGAAGGGGATTAATGCAATGTGTGTGTTTTCTCAAAGAACCCTGTCTGCATGAAGCTTTAGGATTCAGCTCTCAGCTGCTCAACAGGTAGGAAAAACAAAAAGACAGCCAATGCAGTCGTCACCCCTCTTGAGTTTCTGTCCACCTTCCTATCTTTTCTTTCTACAGCTGTGTGTTTGTGTCAGTGGTACATGTGAGCTAACACTGAGTGAATGAGATCTAGTAATGGTAGCTAGTTTAGTAATGCTAGCCTGGTAACTGGATAGGAACCTAGGACAGCAGGTGAGGCCATCAGTGTCACTATATGTTAATCATTTACATGATGGGTGTGTCAATATCCACAAATGACTCTTTGCATGGCTTATGTTATTTCTGAATTTAACTTGTCATGTATTTCATTTTTAATATATGTGTAATATATGTCAATTTAAAGCAGTGTGTCTAAAGTTGCATTAAAGGGTTAATTGCTCTTCGAGGTGTCAAGCTTTCTCAGTGTTTCTTTTATTAGAGAGAAGCATTGCTGTTTCCTGAGTGTTTTCAGACAGGAAGCTCGATACCTGGCTCCATCTTGGGTTCACACTGCAACGTTACAGTATGTTACATCATTATACGTGACAACAAAGAAATCAGATGGCAAGAAACGGTGATGGGATGCGTCTTTAGGAGTTCAGCTCTGACCTAGATAAGATTGGGAGTTTGGAGTGTTGAGTTGATACTGTGGTGTAGGCCTATTGTTGTCATTTACGGTAGTCTGTCTCACTTTGATCTTCATGTGTTCTGTGTGTTGTGTTGGATTTGTGTCTGTGTTCAGCCTTGTGAGGTGCAGTCATCCAGGGCCAGCAGAATTCCCTGCAGCAGACTGGTTGATTGTTGTAGACTCTATCTAGAACAAACAGGGTTTCATGCAGTCAGCCGATAAGATGCGACATGGTGGTGTGTTCACACTGACGCCACTGCACCCGTCATTTGTTTCACACACTCACAGGTGAAGGACTTAGTGTGTGTTCAAAAGTGTTTGTGCTTGTAGGTTAGTCAGGCTGTCTCTGGGTAATCCAGACTGTAGTAAATGAACAATCAAGATAGTACAGACAAAGGCTGATTGTCATTACAACACTTAAGAGAATGAGGATGTGGTGATAAATGAACAGGTCATTTGTTTACAGAACTAAGAAGACTTGTGCACGCTCACTACAGACTGTATGTATTAATGACATGACCCACTGGTTTCTGAAATGCTGTTTTGAGGCCAATCGAATTGTTACTTCTGAGATGACATTTTGGAGCCAAAAACAGGACGTGACAATATTTGGTTGAGTGGCAACCGAGTTACGGGAGAATAGTCTGTCAGGAGCTTATGGCTATGCTAATGCTAACTGCTACATTCTTCACCCAGTAATAAGCACTTACTCACAACTATAGCCTCGTGTCTGTCAGGAAAAACTATGTTGAATTAAATTAATAAAAGTTATGAGCTTTGATTCGATCTAACACCACTGATAAATAGAGTTGCCATAACGACTTGTCAACAAAGTGATTTGTAAACTATTTACTATTAAACTATTTATAAACTATTTGCAGTAATATCTTAAAACAGAGGAAAAAGTTGAAGACGGATTACCACATCACACAACAGATCAGCCCTTCCTGAGCACTGGCTCAAGACACACAGGTGGGTCGAGAAAGAATTTGAGTCACAAAACAAATTAGCATTTCAGACAAACAAGAACCATGTTTTTGATGAATGACAGCTTGTTACCTTTGCCTAAATTAAATTTAATATTGAACTGTATATGCATCTTAAAAAGCACAAAAATAACCTACAGCCTACATCTCTTCAAAATGGGTCATTTACCTGCACTAAATAATAATGTAAGCCTTGTAATATTATTAAATAGCAGTTAAAATGGTCAAGAATGTTCATTTGAGCAGAATTTTTTTTGATTTATAAATGAGTGATTTTGGGTCCCCAGAAAAAAAAAGTTTGGAAACCACTGCATTAGAGGGTCCAAATAAAGTGTTTGAGACCGTGATTACCTGTGACAAAAATGTACTGACTTAGAATTTAGACTTATTTAGAATTTTCAGAGAGAAGTCCATTGCAACTCTATGAGAACCTCGATTCACAACCCTGTTCCTTTTCCACTGACAGTTACACAGGCCGAGACACTTGTTACGAATGCCGACATGGCCTGACACACCAACACAAACAATTGAAAAATATAGAACTAGTAAATCTATGACAGGATTGGCCAAAACATTACAGTTGTTAAAAATCTTAAATACCAAAATACCCACTGAGAAGTGCAGACGTGTCATTGAAAGTTACAGAAATTGTTTGATTGCAGCGATTGCCTCAAAAGGTTGTGCAACAAAATATTAAATTAATGGTACCATCATTTTTGTC
>JAQQAE010009230.1:0-14725 GCA_029823295.1 Pseudamia nigra
TACAATGAGCACGTTTTGCAATGCACAGCTTTTCGAAGCGGGGTTTGAAGCAGGACACAGCAACTCTCAGCTCCTGCTCAATGTGTAGGATGTATTTTGCACTGTTTTAAAATATTTTTCTGTTTGAGTTTTACTTGTACGGTTGTTTGATTCCACTGAATGGCCAAAAAAAAAGATTACCTGGGGCCTCATTTATAAAGCTTTGCATAGGATTCCCAATAAACCATACTGGACAGCAAAAAGCCAAAAGCAATGTACAACAAAAAATATTCTGATATAGAAAACTGTGCAAACACACACCTGAGATAAAGGACTGGTTGAATTTAAAAGTGGTCAGTAAAAAAAAAAAAAAAAGCATTGTGGATCAATAGATCATAAATGGCAAGTTGTTAAGAGATGAAACATACTCATGTCTGACTGTAGTAAGGTAGGCAACAAGATACAACCCAAGTTTCACTGAAATCAGCTTTCCTTCAAGTGGTATCAATTATATTGATCTGTTTGACACCAACGGTGTGTGACCAATCTACAAATTGCAAGACCAGAAAAGAGATGCTACAAATAATATTCAATAACTTCACAATGAAGCATTGCATTGACATGAAAATCACTACATATACTTATTACTGCCTCATAGTTATACGACAAACCTTAGTTTAGAAAATGACAAGAAAAAAAGAGCAGAAATAATGACAAATATTGTTGCACTTCGGAGACTATCACCACACACTTCCGTTGGTCTTGCATACAGATTTATACAATTCATACTGCTTGAAGGACAGCTGATTTTAATAAAGCTCAGGTTGTCTTGTCTACCGTACTTTGATCAGACAGAGATGTCATTTGTTTTAACATCTTGCCATCTATGAGCTATTGATCACGGAAGGTCAAATCTGGGAATGTCTGTCTAACTTTACCCAATTTACTAAAGCAGTGCCAGCGCCTCCATTATACAGCATTACGTACAAGTGTCACCACACTATTTTTATGCTTGCTCAGCAATTAGACTGCTTGCTCCATGTGTTGTCACAATTAATGCATGGACCAGTGCTATCAATATTTCAAGTATGACACATGAATGTATTGTACTTTAATTCTTAAATGAATGGCTCACTACAGGAACACATCTATAACAGTGCAGGCTTAGGTGTTTATGATGAATCAGATCTATGTCTGATATGAAATGAAATCTATGAGATGAATCTGGTTTCAGTTCACTGTCACCATCTGTACTGCAAGTTTCCTTCTCCAAAGTGTTCGAGTACAAGGATCAGAGTTTGCATACCAGCGCACACATCTTCTCGCCAAATTTTATTTTTATAAATCACAGCGTTCATGTATGAAGTTTCATGCTCCTTTTTCAGGCCCCGTTTTGTGCTGAAGCAAGCTTTATAAATGAGGCCCCAGGATTTTAATAAGTCATCTATTGGATAATCACTCCTGTAATAATATATTGCAGTGATCAGATTGTCAGCTGACTACCTGAATATACACAATGGCCCAGTTTTTCAGTCTGTATTTTTTTTCTTCATTGAAGGTACAGACTTATTTCAAGACAACAGTTCCAAGAGTCATGGGGCTCAAATAGTGAAAGAAGTTCAGCAAGCATAAAACATCATTTTCCCACATGGATTAACCTCCACAGAGTCCAGAACTTAACCCCACTGAGAATTTTAGGACTGGGCTTTAGAACAGTCTCTGCAGTGCTCCCACCCTACCATCAGTGTAAGATATTGGGAAAAGTTAATGCAACGCTACATGAAAATTAAAGTAGTGACATTGCATGAGTTTATTAAAATGATGCCATGGCAAATTTGTACCATAATCGGAGTAAAGTATCCTGTAGAATATTAGTATGTGTGACTGTTTAGCCATGTAATGTAGAAGATTAAACCCATGGGCTGGCAAAGTTTAACTTTAGTTCAGAATAATGTTCAGTTAGTTTTTGTGATGCTAAATGTTTTTTATACCAGCCTCAATTACATTTTGTATTTCAGACTGCTTCACTGCTGGCACCACAGAGTCTTGTAGCCTCCCAGCAGCAGGTGGCTGTGCGGGGATTTCAGACTAGTGCTGTGAGCTGTGACATCGACACTGCTGCAAAGTTCATTGGAGCAGGAGCTGCCACTGTAGGAGTGGCTGGATCTGGAGCTGGTATTGGAACAGTCTTTGGTAGCCTTATTATCGGATATGCAAGGTATTTAAAATGAATTACCAAGCAAATACTACATCTCTCATTTTAAGACATTTCAGTGTGTTGCAATTTTAACACTTTGTACCTTCTTCAACCTAATCTCAAGTCATGTCACTTCTTTCTCAACAGGAACCCCTCTCTGAAGCAGCAGCTGTTCTCCTACGCCATCCTGGGCTTTGCTCTCTCTGAGGCTATGGGTCTCTTCTGTCTGATGGTTGCTTTCCTCATTCTGTTTGCCATGTAGGCATTTACTGTAAAGGGGCACACAATAATTTTAGCAGGACTTATGAGGTACCTATGAATGTTAGTTTAATACATTGCTGGTGTTTAAGATTGTGAGCCCACAGATGTATAAAATTATGGCAAATGCACCTCATTTTAATGATGGTTTTGTCATATTGTATATGTAATCAAATGTTTTTGTTAACAAACATTCAACCAATAACAGAATTAAATCATCTAATTCATAATGTGTGTATATTTGTGGTATTTTTATGATGCTTTTTTTCTGGAGCTGTATATTTCAAAGTATTTTCTCTCAACTGCCCTTGTTATATTGCATCAAATAACGTGTCACGGAATGGCTATACAAACCAATTTACAGTATTTTTCAGACCATAAGGTGCACCGGATTATATGGTGCACAATCCAATAAACAATCCATTTGTTTTTTTTTTCATACATAAGGCGCACCGGATTATAAGGTGCATTAAATGAAACAAAACGGAAGCACCAAGAAGGACCTCCTTGAAAGGTGTTGATCTGCATGTTGCATGCTACCGCTGTTGCTTTGAGTTGAATAGAGACAGTAAAGGCTCTTCTACCTGCGGCTCTCTGTTCAATAACCCACTGTTCAATTTTGTCCTCCAACTGTGGCCACCTCACTTTGGTCACCCTCGGAAACTCAGTTTGGTCTTATTTACCTGGCGCAGGGTGTCTTCTTGCTTCCTCCACTTCCGTACCATTGATTCATTAAAGTTGAATTTTCTCACAGCTGCTCTTTTTCTGATTTGTACTGACTGACTGATATTGAGTTTGAAATCCGCTTCGTAAGCATGTCTCTTAACAGGAGCCATTTTTGCTGTACCGGTACATACTGTTATTACTCCGCAAGGCTCCGGTGGCCGTAATGCTCAATCCATCAAGCAGTGCAGCTTGGTTCGAGGTCAGCAAGCAGAATTAATCCATACATAAGGCACACCGGATTATAAGGTGCACTGTCAATTTTTGAGAAAATTAAAGGATTTTAAGTGCGCCTTATTGTCTGAAAAATATGATAGAGATAATTCTGTAGATGAAGTATACATCTTCTGGTGGGCCATAGCATGAGCAAAATAAGGAAAATACTTTCAAAAAAATCACAAATTACAGAAACATGAATTATTTGAATGAAAATGGATAAATAAAATCATAGTCTTAAAAAAAGAACAAAAATGATTACAAACCAAAAAAATGAACACAGTTAAATGAAGATGACCAAAATTATCCACAAAAATAATCAGTGAAATGAGCTGAAAATCACAAAAATTAATTTAAAAATGAACAAATAGATGACTGAAAAACTGCAAGGTGAACAGAAATGAGCAAAAAACAAATAATGCAATAGAATATGTTCCTCGTTGTGGGGGTTGTGTCAGGAAGGGCATCCGACGTAAAAAACCTATGCCAGATCAAACATGCGAATCTTTGGTATTTCGCTGTGGCGACCCCTGAGGGGAGCAGCCGAAAGGAGAAGAAGAAGAATACACAGTATGATATGAGTAATAAAGGGCCCCAACAGATTCTAGAATTCCCACTGCCCGTCATCACATCCTGTGATCATAAAAATGTCTTGACACCAAGTAATCATGGCGTTGATGACTGTGGAAGCTGAAAATGTAAAAAAAAAAAAAAAAAATTAAAGCTAAATAGAAAACTCGCCTTGTCTCGTTTCAAGGGGGAACGAAAGCTAACAGACTGAAGGTGACGGGGGACCGTTTTGAAAGACGGACTACTTGGTGTGAGTTTTTGTTTGGCCGAGGAAAATATCACCACGTAATAATAAACAAAAAAACGAATATAGTATATTCAGACTTGAGAAGACAGAAATAAATAACAGGAAGCACATGTTTTCAGTTAGCCATGTCCGTTGTCCGAGTAGTTATTTTTCGCTCTAAAATTAGAACTCAAACGCTGAGGTGCCCTGAGAGTCTGTGGTCGTGTAAGTATCACTGTGGTCCGGACGTTGTTTTATTCCCAAACAAGAAAAAAGGAGCTGCCCCTAAAGAGGTAAAAACACATGACGACGTCTTTTCATTTCAGTCAAAGCAGCAAACTGCTTTAATACAATACACAACCTAGTATGACTATTTTTTTTTTGTTTTGCCATCAGTTTCACTTAATTCTTGCTTTTAATCAGTCTCTTGCGATGAAAGCCGTAATAAGAACGATTTACAATATTTAGCCTATCGGTAAGATTTTAACCGAGATGAGTTAATTTTGGTTGACTGTCTTTCCCAACAGGTCTGTTTT
This sequence comes from Pseudamia nigra, assembly GCA_029823295.1. Taxonomy (NCBI): domain Eukaryota; kingdom Metazoa; phylum Chordata; class Actinopteri; order Kurtiformes; family Apogonidae; genus Pseudamia; species Pseudamia nigra. The sequence continues at coordinate 4,706 of JAQQAE010009230.1, forward strand.
TATACCAAGCCTCCACCAGGGGTAGCCAGCGTTAAGAAAAACAAAGTTTCCTCCTTGAGTATGAGGAGTTAAAGAGAAATTTATATTCAAATAAGATGTATCATCCTCTTCCAGTGGATATGATCAGTCATAGCTTTGTACCAACTGAGAGCTCTGAGAATGTGTTGTGAGACGCCCCCTAATCATTTTTACTACGCTGTTTTTGTAGCAGTTACGCAAAAGAGGAAAACAAGAAAAGTCCTCCTGTCAGGCAGTACTGGAGCATTTTGATCTGCAATACTCTCAGGAACTTGGTGATTTGTGGACATCTGCAAGGTAAATTTAGTGCAATTCACTTAAAACGCCATCATTTGGACAATGTTTGTATCCTTCCTTTGTTGGAATTGTTTGTCTTCCACAGGACAGTGCTCCTGGATCCTCACTCCTGGCAATATGGGGTCATGCTCAATCGCTTCACTGCTGTGGCTGACATTGCACAGATTCTCCAGTCACAGGGCTTTTCCAAGGTGCTGCTGCAGACTGATGCCTCCTCGCTGCTTCATGATACCCCTTTAATACCGCCTTTTTCTAAACAACCAGAAGGAAATGGCTCTCTGTTCCTTTCCAGTCATCATCCTGATGAGTCTCATCTTCAGCTTCACAGCAGCTCGAAAGCAGTCAAACAGTACCCTCATTCTGGGCCTTCAATCAGCCTGCCCAATCCATTGCTACAGTGTTATATCCATCCTTCCCCCTTGCGATTTCCCTCTCAGGTTCACAGGCCTGGCCATCTTAAGCAATACTACCTCCTGAATGCTGCCTCTCTGCTTCCTGTGCTGGCTTTACAAGTCAAAGATGGAGAGAACATTTTGGATCTTTGCTCTGCACCTGGGGGTAAAGCTATAGCCATAATGCAGAGCTGCAATCCAGGTTAGACAACTGTGTTAAAAAACTTTGCAAAATTGAATTTTACAAAGAGAAAGAGGACTGTTTAATACAGGAGCTTTAGACTTGGTGTTAAGGGGGCATTAATAAATAAAACATGAATAATGAAACTTATCAAAAGGTCATCTTGTTTGTTATGTGCAGACTTCATGAAGTACATGTAGTTATAGTAGATTTTTAAAATTAGGCCTGAGTTAAATTATATATTTTTTTCATATATAAGTTTTTATGTGGATGAGTAAAGCTAAGGATTTAACCTGTTTAGTCATCTCAGACCTAAAGATGGCACTTATTGGCACTTTTAATTGCATTAAAAAGTGCAAATAGTTTCCTCTGTTTCTACATCCCCTTTTCCAGTGCAGGTTGGACATTGTGTAGAACATACATAAAAACCGGATGCATCCATCCATCATCTTCCTCTTATCCTGGTGAGGGTCATGGGGGCAGCAGTTTTAGCAGAGAAGCCCAGACTGCCCTCTTCCCAGCTACCTTCTCCAGCTCCTCTGGGGGGTCCCTAGGCATTCCAAGGCCAGCCAAGGTACATAGTCCCTCCAGCGTGTCCTGGGTCTGCTTCAGGGTCTCCTCCTAGTTGGAGCTAGTTTTGGCAACTGGGGATTGGACCACCCAGGCCCCTGCCTTCAGCTGCCACCCAAACCACACAGCACTGAACCCTTACGACCTGTCACCTAGGACCAATTTGCCTTGGGAGACACTACCAGGGGTGAATTGCCCCTGACAACATAGCTCCTAGGATCACTCAGACATGCCAACCCCTCCACCACGATAAAAGTGAGATTCAAGGAGGAGAAAACAAGGTGCAATGATTTGAAAATATTATAAACTCTCATATTTTACTCCTATTAGGACATAAACAACATATCAGATATTGAAACTGAGACATTTTACCATTTCATGGAAAATATGAGCTCATTTTGAATTTAATGGCAGCAACACATCTCAGAAAAGTTAGCATGGGCAACAAATGCCTGGAAAAGTAATTGGCACAAATCAAAAACAATTGAAGGCGCATTTGACAACTAATTAGGTGAACTGGTAACAGGTCAGTAAGATGACGATAAAGAAATCCCGCTGTCTTCTCTGGGCCAGAGCTTGTTGAAAAGTCTTAGGCATTCATCTGACCACACAACAGTTTTCCATTTTGCCTTTCTTTATTATGTTCACACATGGCTTTTTCTTTCCATGATACAGCTTTGTGGATTGCACAGTGTTCACAGACAGTGATTTCTAGACATGTTCTAGAGTCCATGCAGTGATTTCCAGTAGAGAATCATGTCTGTTTTTAATGTAGTGCCACCAGAGGGCCTGAAGATCACCCACGTCCAGTTTTGACCTTCTGCCTTCCTCCCAATTCTCTGAATCTGTTGGTGATATTATACACTGTAGATGGGATTTTCAGTCAAGTCTTTGCAATTTTATGTTAAGGAACTATTTTTTTATATTTTAAATTTTTAGGCACAGTTTGTTGCACATTGGTGAACCTCTGTCCGTCTTTACATCGGAGAGTCTCTGCCTGTCTAAAATGCTCCTTTATACCTAGTCATTTTACTGACCTGTTACCAGTTAACCTAATTAGTTGTCAGATGCTCCTTTAGTCGTCTTTGTGCGAATTGCTTTCCAGCTTTTTGTTGCCCATGTGCCAACTCTTGAGATATGTTGCTGCCATCAAATTCAATATGAGCTAATATTTTCCATGATATAGTAAAATGTCTCAATTACAACATTGGATATGTTGTTTATGGTCTATCGGGAATAAAATACGGCTTTATGAAAATCATTGCAAATCATTGGGTCCTGTTTTATTTACGTTTTACATAACATCCCAACTGCACTGGAACTGGGGGTGGAGATTCATGAGGGTAGAAAGATTCAAAGATTCAGGTCACTCATTTCCCAACTTGCCTGAGATCTTGATCTCATACACATTTAGTGTAAGTTTCGTGGCCCTATGCCTTTCCAGTCAAGAGTTACCACTTTAACAGACCAAAGTTTGACACCTGCCAGCAGGGCAACATCAATACACCTTCAGCCCAGAAGAAGAGAGATGTAAAAACTGAACAAAACAATCAGCCAAATGACCCAGACTAAAGAAAAATGACAGGCAACTCCCTTTGAGGTATAACCTGCACCTGCACAGTATTTTCGCAAAACTTGACCTCTGATGGTTGCCGAAAATTTGCACCGTTGTGCAATTAGCAGCAGATGCATGTATGGTATCAATTTGACAAGGCTCTGCAACTCCCTTTTGAAATATCACATGCAAAAGGTTTTTATAAAAGTTGACCCTGACCTTGAGGTTAAGGTTGCTGAAATTCGAACTTGACTGAGATATTTAATAGATATACCTATTGTGTCAATTTGGCTAGCTTGTGTTACTTCCTTCTGGAGTTAAGACAAGCTAGATGCTGATGCTCAGCGGCCCGCCTGGGTGATGACAATACCCCATCTGAGGCTGATGGGGTAAGTAGAAAACATCATAACTGGAAATGGGGACTTTAATGGTCCTACTGTAATTTGGGATAAATTTTTAATGTAACAATATTATTATTGCATGTGAATACCTTGTACAATTTACTGCATTATTTTGCTGAGAAAATAATGCAGTAAAAAATGTGAAAAATCCACTCACTCAAGTCTGTACGGTGGTTTATTTCAAGATTGCAAGGTTTTTGTCTTAGGCCTTCTTCAGGCAGTCAGTCTGAGAAGATCTACTAACAATTATACTTTGAATCCCCACCAGAGAAGTTATTTATCTGCTTTTGCTGACATTTGTCCTAGCATCACAATGTTGGATGAATTGCCCTCTTTTTTTCATACAATGACTACTGATATTTAAATTTTGGTCATTATGGGTCAAGAGTTAAGGTTTAGAATAATTTCCCATATACTGTATTCAAATGTTTGGTGTTAGCTTGAGCTACCTTGACAGAGGTTTGCTCTGCTGGGTTCAGTATTGAATCAAATCAGCATTAATTCAAGCAGTCAGTGGTGGAGTTGGTTTTATTACGTTTATTGTGTTGATTGGTAACTAGTGGACCCTGGAGTACTTTTTACAGGGTTTGGTTTATGTTGTCGGTTGTAACATTTGTTCTGTCAACTCTGGGTGAGTGTATGAATGGACAGTTGTCCACTGCAAAACAAGTCTACCTACAAGTATCAATAAAGTAACCTGAACCTGATACTCAGCCCCATTTAAATGTGTTACAGTAAAAAGTTAATTATAACAACAGTTTATTAAAAAAAAAAATATTTTTTTCTGCCTCAAATAGCCATTCTGCACTACTGGTAATAAGTAATCATATCACGCCCTGTGTTTCAGCACTTCTCTGCTGTAATGAACCTGATCCTCACAGACGAAACTGGCTGGCCAAAACCCTGGAGTCTTTTCTACCGCACTCATTAAACAGCAGAGTGATTGTGTCTTCACAGGACGGTCGGTGTTTTGGGCAGAGTGAAGCAGCCACATATGACAAGGTGGGGAGAGAAAAGTGTTTTTGTGTTGATGGCAGTTTTTGGCTGAACTTTGCTTTAGTGTGCCGCAAATTAAGGTGCATTCTACTATTTCCAAGGCTGTCGTTAGAAGCGAATGAGAACAGCAAGCCTTTGAATAGCCCAACAAGCCCAGCAGAAGAAGGGAACATGGTTTATTTAAAGTGGGAGCCGACAAATGGCTGAGTGGAATCAAAGGATACAAAGAGACTCATAATGTTGAAAAGAAAGAGGTAGAAAGGTTGAGAGCAACGACAGTGTGAACGAACACAGAAAAGACACTGAAGAATACAATAAAAGAACACAGAGCACAGATGCAAGGTGTAATGATGTGACTCCACAGGTTTGCATTAGAGACAAATTTGAATATGAGCATCTTGGCTCAGATTTTGAGCTGAGGTGTAAATGTTCAGACCTTTATAAAATGGGACTTTCTCACAGAGCATTGAAGGCTTTGTGGAATATTTTTTATTTCACCCTGACTAACTATAATTTATTCATTGACTGAGGTGGGAAAATATAACATAGCCTTATACTCTTTCTCTTCACCCTTTCTTCTTTGACCTTTCTTTCACTGAGATCACACTCTTGTCCTCTTTGACATTTCCTTCTCTCCTTGCCACAGGTTTTAGTTGATGCACCATGTTCTAATGACAGGAGCTGGGTGTATTCACCTGCTGGCCAGCAGGTGGAACAGAGATTACGAGACCGGGCCAGGCTGCCTCCACTCCAGGCTCAACTGCTCATGTAAGTCCATTCCTAAACATAACGAAATGTCTGAATGTCATTCTTGTGGTACTTCCTTTTTTGTTAATTACATAATTCCATACATGTTCTTTCACAGTTTGGATGTCATCAGTATTAATGTACAGAAAGTGCAGTGGTGCTTGGAAGTTTGTGAACCCCTTACAACCTTCTATATTTCTGAATAAATTTGACCTGAAACATTATCAGATCCTTACTATTTCTATAAGGAGAAACCTATTAAACAAGGGAGATAAAAACTTCATACTTGATCATTTATTTAATGAGGAAAATGATGCAATATTATATAGCTGTGTGTGGCAGAAATATGCTTTCACTACCTGGCGTGACTCCTTGTGCAGAAATAACTGGAACTAAACATTTCTGGTAACTGTTAATCAGTCCTGCACATCAGCTTGGAGGAATTATAAGCCATTCCTGTTACAGAACAGCTTCAACTCTGGGATGCTAGTGGGTTTCCTCAAATGAAATGCTCGCTTCAGTTTCTTCCACGACATTTCAACTGGATTGAGGTCTGGACTTTCTGATGAACATCCAATGGTGTTTTAGGTCAAATTTATGCAGAAATGTAGAAAGTTCTAGGGGGTGCACAAACGTTCAAGCACAACTGTCCAAATTTTTGACTGGTAGTGCAGATGTACAAAGTCAAACATGTATTGAAAAGGATTTGCAGCTCTGTTACAGTGCTAATGAAGGAAATAAAAAGTAAACTAGAATTTAAAAGCACAATAAGCAGAATAGATAGTGAAGTTATCTGTATTTTATGTTTTCAAAGATGAAATGTGACAAGACCATACCAGAAACAGGGTGCAAATGATTAATAGTCAGTGATTTGTGCTGTCTTGGTGCTCAGTTTTCATGTGTCTCTGCAGGTCTGCATTGTCGGTGGTGCGTCCAGGGGGTGTTGTGGTGTATTCAACCTGCACACTCTCCAGCGCAGAGAACTACACTGTTGTGGAGTCAGTTCTTAAAGACTGTCCTGAGGCTGAACCTGAAGACCTGTGGGAGGAGATTGCTGTTCCTTTTTCAAAATACTTTACGTTTAGTGCTGGACCCAACAGACATGGACAGACAGCAAATGCACAGTGTGGTACAGCACCATCTTACCAATCCAGACTTGGCATTTTAGTGGTTCCTCATCCTGGTAAAACCTGGGGACCCATGTTTATGTCTCGGATTAGAAAAAGGCTATGATGTGCATTCGATTTGCGGAGAAATGATACTTGAAAGTAAATGTAAATCCATGTTTGATTCACATAACTTTACTTACCTCCTGGGTTTTAAATACAGCTTCAAGGAACTTGGTGCAATTTAAAGCTAATTGAGAAGGTTTGAGCTTAAAAGGGCCTGAACTGAAAAATATCTGCTCATTTACATTTACTAGGGCCCTTCTCTGTGTAAATCTGTGCCAAAAAATACTGTAGGAAAGGAATTTAATAGTAGCAGTAGAATGTGATGTCTCTGGTTTATATAGTAAAACAGCAGCACATCATCTCTTCCAGGCTAAAAACATTTCAAAATTGCAGCTGTTGTTCTTTTAGTGACCATAACTAAAATTGCTGTTGTTAATTATTTCTGAATTTAGGGGGTGCAAATTTGCCTGTGAATGGTAGTTTCAGTGGAGCATTTGAAATCTTCAGTGATGCAGTTAGATGATGTAGAGTGCATTTGGTACATGCTTCATATTAATAACACAGTATCCCATATTAATAGTGCACAATGCATGCCATATGAACAAAATCACAATGCTGCACGACTCTATGATGTTTGACATGTTTTGTGAGTTTGTTTTTTAAAATAATCCTGTTGAACTACAATTCAAAAGCAACGTCTGATTTTCATTGGTTAATTTTTTATTTATTATTACTTTTGTCAGATTCAAGTTGTTTCTGTGACCACTGTGGGTTTTTCTGTCATTGACAGAGGAGTACCAACAATTTTGTCCATGTCTGTAAGTTGCTAGCTCCATAGTAACTACAGCTATGACTGTTTTTGACTCCGTGAGTGAGTAGGTGAGCCTGTGCACCATGAAGTTGTAAGCCGTGTTGACTGGCAGTTCGCCCATCTGATCATTTATGATAGACTGAGACAAACCATCAGCTAAGAGTTAGATTCCCAACATTCTAGATTTTATCTTTGATCAAAAAATTCACTGAAGCTGCTGTTTTTATCAGACCAGGCTCTCGGCCACAAGTTTTTTTTTCTTTCTTTGGCGAGCGACCGAGAAAACAGCATAAGTGATGATGATTGGCTAAGAAAGGAAAATTTGATGTTAAGCCAATCAAAGGCAGAGTTGGGCGGGTTTTCACACACAAACTCCAGTGAGACACATGCAGCGATGGTGAGCCCAGAGAATCCTAAGGTAGCATTTTTTAACTGAAGTACAGAGATTAATTTTCCCTCATTCAGATATAAGAATATGTATATGGAATATCTATTTTGTCCAGGACCAAAGTGTTTCTACACATCATTGTAAGCAATTAAGATCTCATGATGCACCTCTTATCATCACATGCTTCTACTAAATTAGGTCCAGCAGAACAAACCCAGGTGTGGCTAACATGAGCTCCACTAACAAAGAAGAAGACGGAGCCCTATCATCCAAGCAGACTGAACTAAACAGTTACTTTTTGAGTATCTAGTAGCTATAACTAATTACTTTATAAATGACTGTGCCCAACACTGGCAACCAGTATATATGTAATATAATGAATATGACTTTAATTTTTTACAAATTTTACAGACATGTACAGTGCATCTGGAAAGTATTCATAGTGCTTCACTTTTCCCACAATTTTTTATGTTATAGCCTTATTCCAAAATGGATTAAAATTACACACAACACCCCATAATGACAATGTGAAAAAAGGGTTTTTTTGAAATTTTTGCAAATTTATTAACATCTCTGGAGAGATCTGGAAATGGCTGTGCAGCGACGCTTCCCATCCAACCTGATAGAGCTTGAGAGGTTCTGCAAAGAGGGATGGGCCAAACTGCCCACAGATAGGTGTGTAATTGCTGCCAAAGGTGCATCAACAAAGTACTGAGCAAAGGCTACGAATACTTATGTCCATGTGATTTCTCAGGTTTTTTATTTTTAATAAATTTGCAACAATTTCAAAAAACACTTTTTCACATTGTCATTATGGGGTGTTGTGTGTAGAATTTTGAGGGGAAAAAATGAATTTAATCCATTTTGGAATAAGGCTGTAACATAAAAAATTGTGGAAAAAGTGAAATGCTATGAATACTTTCCAGATGCATTGTATGGACTTGTCAGAGCCCTACATTCTGGCTGGTCTATTCTTAGAATACATAAATCATTAGTTGGTGGCTTTCTCTTATCAAGCTTCTTTTTGATAAAATTGTCTTCAAATTGAAGATGCTATAGCTCCATTGACTTATTTAAAATATTTACTTACACCAGCCCTCATGGATTTCTGTTTTAGTTAAACTGGATATCCACAAGACATTTTTGTATATGTATAATTGTACATGTCTTTGGTGCATACTTTATTTTTTTCTTACTCCTACTACATTTTTGTTTCATGTGTTCATATTATTACATGTTCATTATTTTTAATATTATGCAGAGCCCCTTAAGCCCTATTTTGCAATAGAGGGCTATAATAAACTTGCCTTCACCTGGTGATTTACTGAACTTTTCAAATGGTACCAGGAGATCTCTCTTGATTGAAATGTTCATTTTTCTGTATTTGTTTAAGTATATAAGTGCTATGAACCATGGGTAATGCTTTCAGAGTTGACACACAGCTTCAAGTCTTTCTGAGAGATGGGTTTAATAATAATTTGACATAACACATCTTCCTGTCTGTAGGATCTGTCTCTTCTTTCCTTTTTCTTGTGGATACTTGAAAACACTTGGATAACTTTGTATATTCTTTTCTTGCTTTGTGTCCATCAAAAATCCTTCTTCTCAGATCTGAACTCATTTCTTTGTTTTTCACATGTTTTACAAGAAATGCCTCATATCCGTTATGAAGTGAATATTGGACAAATGCTCAGTTTTAACTTCGGTTCACACATTTAGACCATTGTGTTTGTGCCACGCCTGATTTAAAAGGTCATTTTTTCTTGGGGTTCGTAATATTGATCCGTGTCATTTTTTCAAATAAGTCTGCTTTCACATGCTTTAAATGCTCTGTTAAAAATGTGGTACTCTTTTAAACAGCGATAGAGAAACAAAATCTTTGAAAAACAAACAAAATTTTCAGTGCTGACCTTAACCCTAACCCTGACTATATACAGTGAAACCCCGGGTTATGAGATTAATCCATTCTGGGATCAAGCTTGTGAAGCAAAAAACTTGTGAGCCAGGACCAGTTTTCCCATAAGAAACATTTAAAACCAATCAATGTGTTCCAAGACCCAAGAAAACCACAAAATTCATAGCTGTTTTTTTCTTTTCTGATTTTTATTCACTGGTTTTGGCCTGTTTCGCCACACTTTCATCATCATCTGCATCATCACTTTCAGTCATCTTTTGCTAAAATAGCGATCCAAAGAAGTTTGCCTCTACCTACTCCTTAAAATGTTACAAAAATGGGTGATGCAAATGTCATTCACTTGGTCTGATACACAACCAGTGTGCACTTTCTTGGGGTGTTTTTATTTTTTCATCTCACACACACACCTGAGGTGATACAGTCCTGATCAAAATTTTAAGACCAGTTTAAAAATTGCAAGAATGTACATTTTGCACTGTTGGATCTTAACAAGGTTCTAGGTAGTGCTTCAAAATGCAAAAATAAGAAATGGGAGTGAGACAAGAAAAATTTTGAGTAAGCAATTTATTGCAAACAA
>JAQQAE010009231.1:0-14723 GCA_029823295.1 Pseudamia nigra
AACTGCAGGCAGTACTGTCACTTCTGTTGTAGCACAGCGACATCTGGTGGGTGCATGCCGCAACTGCGCCTTATAATCCGGTGCACCTTATGTATGGAAAAAAATTTAAAATGTGACATTTTTGGACAGTGCGGCTTATAATCAGGTGCAGTTTATAGTGCAGAAAATACGGTATATATGATGTTTTTATTCATAGTGTAGCCACATGAATGTGTATATTAAATTCTACTGCTGTAGATGTTTAAGGTTGAGCTAATTTGAACTACTCTATATACATGAAAAAGTAGTATATTACCGGTATGTACTTTGACTGCTACTAGTACTAGTAAAAACTATAATCTGTTCATCACATTCTGTAAGATTGTTATATGTTTGTAATATTTGCTAAGTGTTCAGTCCTGTTTTCAGTGTTGCACCTTTTCAACTAGTCCAAGTGGGATTTTAAGACATATAGTTATCTGATGGGGGAAATTTACAAATATTGGTCCCATCTTTGAGGCATACAGACATACAGTACCGTATGGCCACTGTGGTTGCACCATATTTCCCCCTTAACAGATGGGCATAGGAATTTAGCTTTTTTTAATCCAATCTTATCACTTTATGGAGGTACAGTATAGTAAATAAAGACCCATCAAAAATCTAATGAATAAGCCTACAGACATTGTCCATATGTTTGATGTTTGCCACCTTGAGTAGCCCTGTGTCCCCGTGCTTTTATGCCAGTGTGTAATCCTTCAATACATTTGATGATACATAGTTTTCACTGGGCAAGAAGGTAATAACGACTATAGTCTAAAAAGTAACTTCAGCTGTCAGACAAATGTAATGAGGTGCAATGTTTGAGATTTAATGGAATATAAAGTTGCATAACACTGAAGCAGTCAAATAGAGTTAGAATTCACTACTGCTGATATCCGCATGCAGTAGTAATGATATCCCCATTAATGATTTTGCAGAAAACTTTCTGAAAACTTAAAAGAAAAGATACCCATTGAAGTCACATCACCAGCCCTAACTCTAAATCTGTCTAATCCGTGGAGGAAGCCACACCCAGATCTGCAGCAGTGTTCATGGAAGAACCCACCGGACTGGGCTCTGTGTCTGCTAAACCACATGCCACATGCGGCTCTGCAGGACTCGGTTCACAATTTGGCTCAAGTTTTGCAGCTGTGACTCACTTTCCTGTCTCCTTTCACTCTGGCAGTAATAACAGAGTGTGCGGAGGGAGGACAGCCTGTAGAAAAGTAGAAAACTATACCAAGTCTTAAAAACAATGCACGCCCACCCTGTCCCTACATGCCCTTGACAATAAATGAACACAGTAGTGGTAAACCTCTCTTGTAGTTTGGCTCATCATGTGTCATATAATACACCGTGCTGCAGCTCTGATCCATGTTTATCTTTAGAGGATAAGAAACTCAAACCTCCTTGCAAAAAAACTGTGGATCACACCTTTTAGAAAACTACTACTACCAATCCATTAACCAACATATTTAACTCTTACATAATGTTTGGGTCAAATTGGACCCATTTTGATATTTGACAGCAGTTAAAACACTATAAATAACATGAGAAAGTAGTGTTTTTTTCTGAAATATAATGACTTTCTACAGTCACCCACACTGGGCTATACTTTTGCACATGTGGGCAAATTTGATATTGACTTTAGATTTTAGTTTCAATAAAACAAACCTAAATCATCATAGCAGTAAATCTATCTATCTGTTTGACTCGTTACTCACAGCACTGCTTGGTCTTGAAAAAAAAAGACCAAAATACTTAAACCTGCATCAAAGTCATAGGCTACAGTGTAAAATTCTGATAGAAATGCACTGACTTCCATCATGTTCCTGCTCTGACTGTTGTTCCTTTAGCCTAATTTGACTCAAACTTAGGAAAACTACTTCAAGCCTGTTTTCATTGTACGTTGTAGTCCAAAATGTGCTCTTGCTTTAGAAACTCCCCCTCACTGTCATTAAAGCACATAGCCTGATATAAAATGTGTTTACAATCTGGGATTTTTTATGCAGCCTTGCCTTGAAAATGTGCCCTCAACCACTCCGAAATATTTCTCAATGTTACACAAAAAAAAACCCCCAGCGAAAACAGTCTCTTCTCCTGATTTATGATCCACAGCTGCAGTGGAATGAATGTTGATTTATGACTCGATGCATATGGCCGCTGTCAGTCTAATGCCCACAGTGAACCTGTGGAATATATTGTATAATGGACTCTTAAATGTGTTTATCAGGTTCTTCTAGTTCCTGCTTGCATTTGGGCTCTTATGTAACGCTCATATGCTGAAATAGAGACATAGCGTTTGGTTCTCAGCAGTGTACTGTACAGCTCTCCGTGTGCGTGCGTGTATTTTGGGTGACGTGCTTTAATGGCACGGATGGTAACGACAGCCGACGCACGGAGTCAAAGGATGGAGCGACTCCTTCATCTCCTCAAACCAAACAGAAGTGGGCTGGGCTTGTGACAAAGTGTCTGCAATCCGACACGACCCTGTTTTTTCCCCCTCCTCTGCATGTGGATCTCAGAGGAGAGACGGAACGGTGGAGGACTGGCAACGCGCACCGCAAAAAACGCAACGAGTTTGGGGGCGCGTTTAAGAATCTCCGGCGCGTAAACGCAGAGCGCGCCGGACAAACAGCAGCATGGCTGGAGTCGAGGACACCGTAGCGGCTGCTCTGCCGTCCTGGCACGGAGGGTTGGGGCACGAAATGTATTATCGGCGAACTAATTACATCCATGAAATGAGCTGCGGAGAAGTGGGGTCTCATCTGTACGGACGCATGTGCTGCGCGGGTAAGTCCGAGCGCTCAGCCACCGTCTCCATCTGTGAGAGGAGGAGGTTGCGACGGGGAGGCGCGCTCAGGGTGACGAGGTTAACCTTTTCCATGCCTCCGCCCACAGCAGCTGGGATGTACGTGAGGAGAGTGGATTAAGTTCACTACAATAGTATTAGATGGAAGATGAGAGAACAAAGCCTTATCAGTGGGAACAGTGACTGAGCAGATTCAGCCTGTGCAATGTGAGAATTACAAGAGGCTTCAAAAGTCCAGATGTAGGAGGTTTAAATTTCAAGAAATGGGGGATGATCGGTCCAGCTCAAAACATGCAGGAATACACTGATAACTCGATGTTGTGTTTTTGTATGTCTTACTTAACATCTCTAAATGAGTAAAATGTGTGCACAGGTACGGTCAAACTACAATCGCAGCCCCCATGTAAGCATTTTAATTTTTGGTCTCTTTATGTAACTTGTCAAATGGATGACAGGAGGGCAGCTCTGTGTTCTTGGAAGAAATATGTCTTTGTTGCTGATTGATTCACATTTTAATATACTGATGAACTGAATGTGCAAGGCTTCATCTTGAATATAACATATTCTCATTTACTCGCTGATCACACCCTTTGATTGTGCTCCAAACATAGTGTGTCATTTTTCAGTGTGTTTTGACAGAACTCTGTGAAATATTCTTTCCTTTTTGAATCACAGTTCTCCAGAGTTTTGGGGCCAGAACCTCTCCTCTGTAAACATTACAATAATAGACTCATAACTTCTGTGTGTTTTTGCTGCATCGCCATGGCAACCACGCTTACAAATCACCCTTCCCACAATCATCAGCGGGGCAGTGCCTGGGTGACCTTGGACTTTCTTCGGCTACTAGTTAGACATTAAATGGGATTATAGTCGAGCATTACTATACATACTGTAGGTACAAATCTGTGTTTTTTGGAGGTTGTGTAGTGCAGCCTATACAACAGAAGAGGGAGACAAACAGTCTGCACCATATAACCTGTGCTGACTTTTGTGGCCACATCTGAGGACCATTAATCCAGTACGTACTGTAATTACCCAGCCCTCACAGTGTCCTCACCACAAGATTATAAACACCATGTGTGGCTAATTTCATGTGCTTCTTTATACATCCATCCTGACAGATGCTCCCTTTATGCACTATAGTTTCCAAACTAATCTTGACTGATGTTTGGTAATCATAAATAGAAAAAATACACTATAGGTGATGTTACTGAAAACTTTAAGAAGCGAGATCAGAGTTGGTTCTGTATCCGTGTGCCCCGCTGTCTGTCAGCATCTGAGTTTGTGTTTAAAGGTAATACATTCCACACAGTTGGAATAACAGATGGAGCTATGATAGGCCTTGACAGCATGCAGAACCAACTGCCAGCTTTAGATTTACCTCTAATGCCCTGCAGCTTCCATTGCTCACCTTGGCGCAGTTTCCCCCCTGTGTTGTCCAACATTCATACCATCATCCCTCCACCGTAAACCCCTTCAGAACCTGCGAGCCAGATGATACCCGGTGCTGATTAACATTCCTGTCCTGAGTGGGGCTGACATCGCATGCTGTCACTTGTACAGATGCACAGGCAGACTGAGTTCTTCAGCCTGGGCTGCTGTTATCGCAGAGAGGCGGCTACCCCTGTCTGTGAGGAGGGTGGGCGCGCCCTCCTGTGGAATGTACCAACCTAAAATGCTTCTCACGGCAAAACTGTCATCATAAAAAACATATCAGTGCTCACTAATCAGGTTTATCATTGCATGCAATCTGTAACAGGAGGTGAAGGGTGAGTATCCACACAGTGCTGCTGTGTGTACCAAACAGACATAGATATTGTACAGACTGAAAGAACCACTTTTAAAGCCATTAGAAGGTTCAACTTGCAATAATGTATAATGACATGTACTAAAAATAACCATGTACTTATTGTCTTGTGTACATAAATATAAGCATCAGTAAAGTTGTACACATTAATTTCCTTTCAGATTTGAAATGTCATTTAAATTTGTGTCAAATGTCTGAAATTGGGTTTGAAGTGTCTGAACTCAGGGTGTCATTATGAAACAAAGTTATTAACAATCAGTGGTGGATTTTTTTTCCAGTATAGATAAAGTTATAAGCAACTGACTTACTATATTTACATATAACAGACTCAAATTTAGGCTATTATGGCATCACAGTTGATGGAATCACAATTCAACTGCAACTGCAGTCTGTAAAATTGTAATTGCAAAGGGCTGCACTTTAAAGGCCCATAGGCAGCAGGATCTGATGCAGAAATGGAAAAAAATAAATAACACCTCGTGATATGTTATATCATGATGACTTCTCGGTGGTACTGCACTTAAAAGTATTCTGTAAAACATGCTAAATTATTTTTTGTTATTTTAGGTATTTTTTTTATTCAACTATAAGACTAAAAGTTAATGCATGCATTTTCCTTGATAACCAAGTGAGCAGACCCAAATCAAATTCATAAATTACAATATTCTCCATAATGATTAATATTAAATTTGACTATTTCCCTGAATTGTGCAGCTCTGAGTTTCAATTGTTACTTTTGGATGTTGCCAATTATGGCAGTTTTTATTTAACAGTTACGTATATCAGACAAAGTTAGTGTCAAGAGGGAGATCGAAATGTATCCAGCGCACTCAGAAAAATGTTTAACATTTAAAATACATTTAAAATAGAAAATTTCAGAAGCCATTTAACCAAAGCTGCTTCACCACAGTCTGATTCACAGTCTCTTTTAAAGAGCTTCAGTGTAAAATTTAACATCCATGTTTGATCTACCACATCATAAATCCAGTCAACTAAAGTAAACTAACTCGAAGTGAATACTAATAGCCTCTGGGCAAATCTCATGACGTTTCAAATTTTAATATGTAATCTGGGTCTACTCAGGTGTCTTGAAGGGACATTCTTAAGTCTGTGGTTTAATTTGTTGCACAAATCCAGCTGACAGGGTTGGGTGAAGGTCTGCTAAAAGTTTAATATCAGTCACTTCACTTTCTCTTGTCTCAACAAGCCACCTCCCACTGCAGGCATCTGAAGAATTTCTCTCTTTTATGGCCTTGTGTCAGTGTCTGCATTGAACGTGAATGCAGCTGAAAGGTGCTTGGACATTTTCAAGATCATCTAAGTGCACTTTAACACCTGAAGTTTAAAAACAGTTTGCAACTTTCCTGCCAAATATAGATTCTTGCGTGGACTATGGTGTGCATCAGTTGTCTCGATACGTAATCATCAAGAGCAGGACACTTTGTTTATTGCATCTTACACCAAAGACGCACGTGCAACAGTTGTCCTTTTATTTTCTGCACATAGACACACATTGTTCCTTCAGTTGAGACAGATGCACAATAGCTGCTTTGTGTCTGGGATGATTTTCACCAGTTGCGTCTACTATAACTTTGTGAAAGCCAAGTTTTTTCTGGCTCCTTTGTCTTTTTGTCTGCTCGTCCTGTTGAATCAGCTTGACATAAGCTTTTTGTACAAGTAGGGAAATGTTTCTAAGAAAAATAATTCAAACCAAGTGCTTCAAATTCAATTCAGCTTTGCAGGTTGTTCTCATTACAGTTTTTTAAATGCTTCTTTTCTCCTTGCCACTGGATTTGCTCCTGTACAGTAGACCCCCGAGACAAGGGGCACATTCTTCACGATGTATGGAACAAAGCCCTCAGTGCCGGATTCTCCATAATTGTGTCATGACTGAGGAAGAGTGTCCAAGCCTGAGGTTTTCTTGTGATTGTACCATGTCGAGAAATGGCTGAGGACGTAGTTTCCACTGCCTATCCTGATCTCCCCGATGTTCAGGAACAGGCTTCTCATTGAGTGAGTGGTGCTGTGTGGCATCTCCAGTCCTCCCACCTCTGACCACACACTTTGCATCTGTTCTCTTGTGCTTGTGGGTTCAGCTGGGGTTAACAGGCTCCACTGGACCACTTCTGTACAGTCTGTTCTAAATGAGCAACAATCCATTTTTCAAGATTTGTGACCCATACTGCCTTTATTTTTAGATTTTTCCAAGATGACCTGGAGTGCGTTTCGTCACATGAGATGAACATTTAGACACCTTTATGTTTTGGTAAACTTTCAACTGTCACTGGATGGTTTTCATGCGTGGATCCCCCTGAAATGTCAAACTCTGCTGTGTAAAATCAAGTTCAGCCAAAGGCCAGTGAAGTGAAAACAATCCCTCCAATTAGTCTAATATTTTAAACATTTCAATTTAAAAACTTTAAGTGGTAGAGTTTTGAATACATAAAACTTTACAGTAAGGCCTAACTTTCCAAATCTGTTTTTACTGTATTCAGATTATATGCAGATACGATGTCTGAACAACAGAAAACCACATCAAGTCATTTTTCTCTATCGAATCCAAGCCACATTTGGAGGTTGTTTGAAATGCATCTCCAGTTGGATTTCTACACATGCATCTGAGTCTGAGTGCTTTGCCTGCTCATGTTGGATTCAAAGTACCTTTTATGTCTCTTGCAGCAGTGATGTCAAAAAATTGTTAGTTTGCACATAATCCATGCTGGTATGAGCAGAGCCCTATGAAGGAGAAAACATAGAACAACAGTGCAAGATAAACACAGAAATGAGCTCTGTGCCTGCACATTATGTGTGACGCTCAGCAGGCAAAACTACAAAGCCTGTTGAAAATCTTTGAACATTGGAAAGGCTCTTTACCAGGGTAGCTACATAGTAACTAATGCCCACAGTGTTGTGCACGTTTTAAGCACCTTGGTTTTGTTGTTGTAGCAGATTATAATGACCATAAACATGCATTTCCTAATTACAGTACATCTAGAATACACAAACAAACGTTTCACCTTTGCACTTAAAATGTATTGAACTGGTTTGGACAGAAATATGAGATCTAGTGAACCAGTTTCATTCAGCACATGTCAGTATTATTTGTTGTATCTCTTGCCAAATGAATAAACATCACACTAAATATGGACTTTCGCCTTTTGAAGCCATTTACTTCTGATTGTTATGTGTTTATTCTGTGTACATATTTTCTGTATTTTTATTTACAGTCCTACAGAAAAATAAAACAAAGGCGGACATGTACAAGTACTGCCCCCATACAGAATTTAGCATGAAGTTTATTCCTTTTTGTGCATGTATATGGTCACTGTAAACTTGATAATATAAGACAAGACAACAAACCCAGGTGCTTAAAATGTTTGTATGTTGTATATCGTCACCACGGAAACCTGTGCAGGTTGGTTGGTGATGTGTGACCTCTGGATACAAATAGCTGATCTAATCACCTGGAAACAGTGAGGATTTAAACATGTGATTTGAGAAAGAAATATGATTGGCTTGTAGTCTGAATACAGTCAAGGTATTTGTAGGTAATGTTCTTTATCCATCCATCCATTTATCATCTTCTGCTTGGCCTGGTCAGGGTCACGGGGGCAGCAGCCTAAGCAGAGAAGCTCAAACTTCCCATTCTCTAGCCACCACCTCCAGTTCCTCTGGGGGTTCCTCCAGGGGTTCCTGGGCCAGCCAAGAGACATAGTTCATCCAGCGTCCTGGGTCTGCCCCGGTGACCCCCCCCCCATTACAGCTAGTTTTGGCTTTTTTGGCAACCAGGTGTCAGACCACCTGGGACCAGCCTTCAGCTGCCACCCAAACCAAACAGCACCAGACCATTACAACCCTTCCTACAGTTGGTGGACCAACAGGAAGGCACATTCATAAGGGTATCTGAATCACTCTTAGTCTGACCTGTCACCTACGACTGATTTCACCTTGGGAGACCCTGCCAGGGGCGAATTGCCCTGATAACATAGCTCCTATGATCACTCAGGCACACAAGCCCCTCCACCACAATAAGGTAGCGATTTATTGTAGAAGAAAACACATGTGTTATGTAATAAACAACTTATGCAGTGGATGTAACATGTCGAGGTGTGCTTCGGGTGTGGATTGGGGGTCTGTCTTGGGTTAGGTGTGGTTTAGCGGGTGGGTCTCCATGTGCATAGCTGTAAGGAGGATTTTCTACATAGACTGCATTGTGATGAATGGCACTTTCTGACATTCTAGCCCTCAGGCAGGCAAAAGCCGGTGAGGGAAAAAAAACAGAGAAGCATAGAATGTCAGAGGCAGCAAACGTAGAAAGGGAGGAAAAAAGGGAGCAGCACTTGAGGGACCAAATCAGTGGCTTGAACACTCCCATTTAACAACAGGAGCCCTCAGTGAGGAGCAGTGTTTTAGGCAACAGGAAGAAGTGGACTTGTCATAAAGTAGGGGACGTAGCCTCTAAACTTAGAGGTTTTGTTTTGCTTTGAGCAGCAGGGCAATGGATCCGAGATTCAGGAACTACTCCTGTGACAGTGTGGGCAGTGATGGGGTCTTCTTAGAGGACTCTTACTATCAGGGTGTACTCAAGGCTATGGATTACAGGAAAGGTAGAGTGCTTTATAATCTTTATTTTGGTCATTTGGAGGTCTAGTTCACTGTTTAATCTGTAACTTTACAAATCAGCATTTTTGAATTCTATGGAGAAGCAGGTGACTGGTCTGATGTGTTTGCATAGAATCCATGTTGTTGGTGGTGGTCTTGTGCCTCCTTTTTTATCAAACAGACCACTCCCCTTATTGTGTCACAGAGTTTTTTTGCTTTTATTGGCCAGATTTGCCAACACCCATTTTGGGGCAAATCATACTAAACTGAATCATCTGATAAGTGTGTTTTCAGGCAACTTGTTTTGCTTCACAGAACTTATGATCAAATCTTGGCTCGTCAGCCTGGGGGCACCATTACAAAGGTAATATTAAACTGCGAATGAAATTAAAACCATCAGGAAATTGACTCAGAGTTGTTTTCCATTTCACCATTTGTTGCAGCGTTTACCCTATCAAATATTTCACACATGCTACTAATCTAAGCTTTCTGTCTTTTTCACACTTGAAAAGTAAAAACACATTTATACTACCCAGATGTGTGACTTTTCCAGCGTAACAATCCATGTCAGTTGCCACAGAGGTCCAGGTGGTGTAAATTGACAGTATCACAGTCATATTTCTTTAAACACACAATGAGATTCTTTCAGGAGGGTATCTCGCAGCTCATCTTAAAAGTTTCTTTGGTTCTGATGATAAAAGGAAGAATCCGCAGCTCCGACTGCAGCTCCAGGCTACAAAAATCTGCCAAGCAAACACATTATTTGTAAGGGGGATCAGTACAGTTTGCCTTTCTGTTACATATTTCATAGGTTTGAGTTTTGGAATGTTAAGCACAGCTTTCAGGCACCATCTGACCGTGATGCCTCGCATTGTATTTAATGTCCTGAAGAAACAACAGTGCTCTGTTTTGGCAGTGAACAGATTATGCATCAGCAGGTTTCTGCTCTGTAACGTCATGACAAAATCTGACTTTTATTGTCTGATGAAATTGTAGATTTTTTATCCTCTGTTATTTATTTCCACTTCTCCACATTGAAAGAGTCACAAGCCTTTTAGTGAGTCATCAACATAAAGTCATAATGTTATGAAAATATTGGTGGCACCACGGGATCTCATCTTCTCCTGTGGTTTGTCTGTTTCCTCCTTGTGATCACATATTCGGTTTAATGAGCACTATATTACGCACTCATCTTGAAAATTAAATCACACTCGTTTGGTTAGATGATTAGAGATAAGATAAGAAAATCATATGAGGTATGGCTATTATATAATGACACTCTGCTTATGAGGACGAAACCACATGGTTCACAGTCGCAGCGAGTGTTATATATTAAAGGTTGTGTATTCTCACACCACTAATATAAGTTTCCAAAAAGTGACACCTTTAGCTCACCGTTATCTACTGATTAAGGTGTACAAGTTTTTGTTAAGGCGTTGGAAAATGAAAAAGTTGAGCAATGTGTTAACTTGAAATTTTTGGTGAAATTGAACAAAGTAGAATCCTTTTGTCCTTTGTTGTGGAAAACTGGTTTCATTCTTCATCAAGACAAGGCTCCAGTTCACACTACGCTCTTATTAAAACGGTTTCTGGCCCAAAAATAAGTCACAGTGCTTGATCAGCCTCCCTATTCACCGTATCTAGCAATATGTGACTTTTTCCTAAGGTCAAATCTGTGTCAAAGGAGCACGTTTTGAGTCTGTGTCAGAAGTTAAGACAAGAACAACAGAGGTTCTGAGACATCTGTCTGAAGAAGACCTACTGCACTGCTTTGATCAGTGGAAGACCCGAATGCAGCGGTGTGTTGATGCAGAAGGGGAGAATATTAAAGGAGAAAAACACTAGAGATGTGTATGGGCAATAAAATATGACAGCATTAATCTCAGTTTTTTATAGCCATACCTTGTATACATCATGCAGGTAGCAGGTGTGTAGTGTGTCAGCGGTTTTATGGGTAAGATAATATGCTAAACACTAGCTTTTTGACTCAATAAACTTTGTGAAGCATTGCATTATAGTCATGTGCAAAGACTAACCATAATTCCAGTCAAGCATCTGTCAGGAAAGACTATGAATTATTAAATAGGCTACGAAGTTCTGACTTTTCCCGCAAGTGGAGGCTTCATACAGACCTGTCAATCAAATCCCAGAATGGCAGCAGTTTGTCAGATTATTTGCTGTGATATCATCATATCGGAGCGAAAAGTTAAACATGGACCACTAGATCACTTATTCAGTGGTTTAAATAAAATGTTTGGGACCATGACAACATATGATAAAAAATGTAATCACTTGGTATTTTCAGACAAATCCAATGTAACCACTGGAGTTAAGCCTTCTTGAAGCCAAACAAATGGTTCCCCAGTAGCTGTGGGCGATATCACAATGTAAAGTTTCACATCTGTGAAACTGCACAGCCCTGGTCCGTGCCCACTGGTCCCAACACAGACTTGTTTTGCTTTCACACAGCCTCATATTATTGACACTGGCTGAATACCCTAATTATCTGTTTGAATTTTACAGTGTAGAGGTGAAAGTAGTGTCTTGATAAATATCTGTCATGGTTGATAAAGGCTATAAAAACCACTGTGCTGCATAATACACCCTCTGGCATGCACAGATAAGTCCTGTTTACACTGTGAGAGCAAAGCCAAAGCCACGACAACAATGTACAAGGTGAAACATGTTCATAGGAGGTGCTAATCTGACTGATGCCTTGTGTTTTTCTTACAAGTGCAACAACTTCTTTTCTTTGTTTTCTTGTTTGCATGTGTCATTTGAAAGAAGACACACAAATTTGATCGCCTAAAGCATCATCTGCAGTTTGTCTGTTTCTCATCAAGGCTCTGGTTGAGGCTTTTTGGAGGGATAAGTGTTTATCATGCTGCTTGTGACTGTGGGAAGAGTTTTGTTTTTTTAAAGCTTAACGATCCTTCCCATCAGTTTCTCATCAGATTTAGTATAACTGTGGTTTTTGATGTTTTGTCCAATATGATGCTGCCAAACATCTTCTAATTCAATGGTCTTCATGTTAAAGGTCAGGACATGTCTGAGAGGTCGCAAAATAAATGCCAAAGGTTGTGGTTTGACTCAGGATAGGAAAACAGGAAGAAGTACATTCTGTATCTCTGAAATGATATTTGTTTTTCTCAGACTTCACTGTCGAATTTTACTCTACTGTTTAAACCAGACTGAGCCTTGGTATTTTTTTGTGGGTTTTTACTTTTGGAGTTTGTCTTTAATTGTTTTTAGATTTGTTTTATTGCTACTGGTTCCCTTTTAATTCACTTTCTTATTACTTGTGTATTATTTATTTATTTTAAGGTTGTACAGCAATTTAGTTATTAAATGCAATTTTGTTTTTAAATGTGCTTATAAATAAAGTTGACCTGACTTGACTTGACTTGACTTGAGTATTATTATTCCACCTAAAAATAAGTTTGTTCCTTTCAGGCAGCTACAAGTGGCCTATTTAGGACTATTTTAGATCCTCCTAGCAATTATCAAGCACTTAATATTCTATGTTCTAGTGAATAATTAATACATCAGTTGGTGCCCTGGTATGTGTACCCTTTTGAGAGAAACAAAAAAATGAAAAAAAAAAAAAAATCAATCAAGAAAGTGAACAAATGAGCCAGTATAATCAAAATTCGAACCAAAATGAGCAATAAATGGACCAAAAATTCAATATAAACTGACACTTCTATGTTCATCTTCTTCATTTAAAGCATCTTTTAGTTTCTTTTAATAATTTAGTTTGAGATGTGACGGCTGCTTGTTTCTCCAATCTCGTTTCAAAGAGCAGAGGAAACAAAGGGGTGTTATGTAACACGATCAGTGGCATTGTAACTCCTACTCCACCTGCTGTCCCAATTTCCTCACATGAAGATTGTGAACATTTTTTAACTTTGTTCATAAAATCAACCATGTCAAGACTAATATTTCACCTTCATCAACTTACTGTACCTATTGTTTGTTCCCACTTCTGCTCAGCCGCTATCTTCAAAAGATTTGTACTGGTTTCTTCATTTGATGTGGACTCGATGAAAACATCCTCATGCTCTCCAGACATGCAGCATTAATGCTTCACTGGTGTCTGGTCAAGTCCTCGTCTACTTTAAGAATACTATGATCCACCCACTTCTTAAGAAACCCAACCTTGATCCTTCCTAGCAGTTACAGCCCAGTTTCAAAACTATCTTTCATCGCCAAGCTTTTAGAAAATGTGGTTGTTCAGTAGCTTACAACTATGTTAGAGAAACACAGCATTCTTGATCATTTGGAGTCCGGCTTCCATTCCACAGAAACAGCTCTCCTCAGAGTCTCTAATGATTTCTTGATGCACAGTGATGCAGGAGAATGCCCTGATGTTGGACCCGACCTCTGACCTCTGCATTTGACACAGTTGATCACCATGTTTTACTTGATTGGTTGAGGCACTGGGTGGGTATATCTAGGTCAGTGCTGGACTGGTTCTCCTCTTATCTGTCCCAACGATCTTTTTCTCACTACTCACCTCAGGTCATCTTGCTCTTCCCTTTCCTGTGGTGTTCCTCAAGGCTCTGTTTTAGGTCCACAGTTGTTTCTGTTGTATCTGCTTCCTCTGCAGCACATTATGAGCACTTTCAAGGACCTTTCGTATCTCTGCTATGCAGATGACTTTCAACTTTACATCTCTTTTAAGCCCCAAGATATCTCTAAGCCTACGTATATCTGGTATACGTAGGTGTTTGGACTAATAAAGGTTGGATGGCAGACAGTTTCCTCCAATTTAACAATGAGAAAACAGAAGTCCTTGTATGTGCCCCTAACGGATTTGTCCCCAAGGTAATGGAAAATCTTGGTTCATTTAAGAAATATTGCCAAGTTGATTTGTCCTGTGTCACGGTCTGAATTAGAGATTGTTATTCATGGATTAATTTGGTTGCAATGAGTTTATTGTAACTTGTAGTTCACCTGTCTCAGTAAGACCTCCGTGGATTGTTTGCAGCTCATCCAGAATGCTGGTGCAAGGCTTCTTCCAAAGTCTTGTAAATGTCACACCATTTTTAATTTCATTGCACTGGCTCCACGTCCATTGCAGGGTCCAGTTTAAGACCCTGGTTTTGACTTTCAGAGCTCATGCTCAAGCACCTTCCTAAATTCATATGTTTTTACATTTGTACGTCACCAACAGGACCCTGAGGTGGTCTGATCAGGGTCTGCTGGCTGTGCCGCATATAAGGCTGAAAACTAAAGGTGACAGAGCTTTTACAGCTCTGGAACTCTCTCCCTTTGAGCTGGAGACCTGTAGGCTCAGTAATCTTTTTTTAAAAAGCAACCAAAATGCATCTTTTTTTATACTTGCATTTGGTTGACATTGTTGTTTATGATTTAGTCTCTTATTTCACTGTGATTTTATTGTTTATTCTTTTAGCATTTGCTTTTAAAGCACTTTGTGGTTTTTATCTTGAAAGGTGCTATATAAATAAAACTTTAATT
>JAQQAE010009232.1:0-14723 GCA_029823295.1 Pseudamia nigra
CCCAGATATCTGTACCAGATTTTTTGTCAGGCAATAAACTTTCGTGACTTTGATATCCTCGTTCCTGCGTCCTTTCAATCCTACAGAATTACCACCCTTCAACGTGACAAAGCATGGATAAATTTTTTTGCATTGCCTTGGGACAGGACATTCCTAATTTTGGCAATATTACGAAGATGAAAGAAGACGGTTCTGAACATTTGTTTTACATCAGAACTGAAGGATAAATCCCGATCCACGATTACCCTCAAGTTCCTCACAACTGTACTAGGATCTACTGAAATGTTGTCTATATTAATGAAGTCATTAGGGAGGGTACTCCTTAGATTCCTTGGGCCAGGAATTACAACTTCGGTTTTATTTTCGTTCAGAAGGAGAAAGTTAGAAGTCATCCAGGCTTTAACGTCTTTTAAACAAGCATGGAATTTTGTTAAAGTAGTATGTAATTCATCCAGTTTCATGGAGAGATACAGCTGTGTGTCATCAGCATAACAATGAAAACCTAAGCGATGCTTTCTTATGATGTCACGTAAAGGCAACATGTAAAATGTAAACAGTATTGGTCCCAGTCCTGAGCCTCGCAGAATGCCGTAACCAACTTTAGGTTGAGTCGATGACTGGTCTTTAATATGGACAAATTGAAATCTTTGTGTGAAGTAAGACTGAAACCAATTTAACACAGTACCCTTAATCCCAATAGTGTTCTAACCTGTATAACAGAATTTTATGGTTGATAGTGTCAATAGCAGCATTAAGATCCAAAAGTACAAGTACTGAAACTAGTCCATTATCTGAAGCTAATAGAAAATCATTAATAACTTTCACCAGTGCGGTTTCAGTGCTGTGGTGTTCTCTAAACCCTGACTGAAATACTTCAAACAGGTTATTTCTGAGTAAATGCTGTTTAAGTTGTTTAGCAACAGTTTTTTTCAAAAACTTTATCTAGAAATGGTAGGGTAGAGATGGGTTTATAGTTAGCTAGGTTGCCTGGGTCAGAGTTAGTCTTTTTACGCATGGGCTTAATCATAGTGGTTTTAAAAGCCTGTGGCACATAGCCTAATGACAGAGACTGGTTTATCAGATTCAGTATGGCACTGTCAATCAAGGAAAAAGCATCTTTAAACAATTTAGTTGGGATGGGGTCTAACAGACAAGTGGCGGGTTTTGCTGAGTTAATTATTTTAGTTCTATCCGATTAGTACATGAGAAGGAGTCTAGAAGTATAAGCATAGGGGGCTCTGCAGATACCATACCATACCATCTTTATTTATAGAGCACTTTTAAAACAACAACACTGTGTTAGATGTGATTATGGGAGACGGTGGGGAGGTACTGCAAATTTGTTCTCTAAACGTAATTATTTTATTTGTGAAAAACTGCATGAAGTCATTAGGAGACAGAGTTGAGGGGATATTGGTTTTAGTAATAGAACTATGGCTTTTTGTTAATCTGGCAACAGTGCTAAAGAGAAATCTAAGGTTACTTCTATCATCTTAATGAAGAGTAATATGTATTTATGGCCATTTGTAAAACAGTTTTTACACAAATTGAAAGATGCCATTAGTTTAGAAGAATGCCATTGTCTCTCTAGTCTTCGTAGTTCCTGTTTCAACATCCTAAGATGAGGTGTGAACCAGGGTGCTCTCACCCTCTGTGTCGCTAACTTTTTCTTCAGGGGAGCAACAGTATCTAGTGTTGAACATAGTGAGGCTGCACAATTATTAACAGCTACGTCTAGTTTTGACGTAAAGTTAATTGTGTGACTAGGATCTCTCTCTATATTGACAGATGATACAGATAAAGAAAATGAAGAAATTCAATTTTTTAATTTGTTGATAGAATTTACAGATAAACATCTAATGTAATAAACTTCTTTGGACTTGCATGTGTAATCTAATAAAGTAAATTCAAAAGTTAAATTGTGATCAGAGAGGAGAGGGTTGTGTGGAGATATGACAAGGTGTTCAATATCTACAGTACACCGTATGTCCCTACCAGATCTAAAATGTGACCTTGATAGTGGGTGGATTTGTTTACATATTGACCAAAGCCAATTGAATTTAAGATAGAGGTTTTAGTTTTACTGCAGCTATCATTTATAACATCGACATGAATATTAAAGTCACCCACTATAATAACTTTATCTGTGTTAAGCACTAAGTCTGATATGAAGTCTGAGAAGTCAGGTATAATACTGTAATACCGGTTTTTCAGTTTTCCAGTTAGTATTTGAGATTCTCAGAGCTAGACTTTCAAACAAGCTGTATTTATGTGTAGGTTTATGGTTAATTAATAATCTTGAAATCTGGATTGCAGCCACAACCCCCCCCCCCCCTTGCCTGTAATTCTAGGAATGTGACAGCTAATGTTGTGGGGGGGGGGTGTCATTTAAGACTATACATTCATCCTGATACAGCCATGTTTCCGAAAGGCTGAGTAAGTCAATTTGGTGATCACTAATTAGTTCATTGATTAAAAGAAACTTGGATGAAAGTGATCTTGTGTTTAATAATCCACATTTAATTTTCATGTTGGTTGTCTTTTGACTGGCAAGTTGCCAGTCCAAACATGTATAATGGAAAGCTACCAACAATCAGCTGCTAGCTAGTTTGCCAACATTGTAGACAAGACCTTTAATGTTACTGGATGACACATTATCAATTTTCTCTCTCTCTTTTTAACAAGTAGTAGTTTACAGTAAGACTCATTCCTCCTCAGATTTGTTTGTGTCTCCAAGACCAAAGATTTTTTGGATGTCAAAGAGACTCTTCAAAAATCCAGCAAACATTGGGCAGCCATGTTTTTTTACATCCCACTTTGTTTTCCTAGAACACTTTGAGGTCAGAACTTGTACATTCCGAGTGGGATAAGTCAGGCTTCCAAGTTTTCTCGAACACAGTGTGAAGCTCATTAAGAAATTGACACAAATTAACTCTTGACAAGACACACCTGTGAATTGAAAACCATTGTGGGTGACTACCACATGAATTTGGTGAGAGAATGCAAAGTTGTTATTTAATCTAAATGTGTCTACTTTTGGGTTGTTTATTACTTTTGTTTCCTACATAATTCCATACATGTTCTTTCACAATTTGGATATCTATAGTATTAATGCACAATGTGGAAAAAACACTGAATGAGGTATGTCCAAAATTTGACTGATGATACAGTATATTTTTTTCTGTTTGTAGGTTTTGTTAAAAATTTAAAAGGACATTAAACACACACAGGCATCCAAATTTAACTATTCTATCATCATGACAGGTGGAAATAGTGGACAAAATATTTTTAGCACCTAATTACAATGTGAATTTGTCTACACATTAGATGCACATTGATGTGTATGTACAGTAGACTTTATATTTGAAGACAGAGACTGTATTCAGCTCGACGCTGGCTCCAGGTGTTAAGGGTTTCAGAGATAGTGCTAAAAGTGTTTAAGCACCAAGAAAAAAACACAATCTGATTGTAATCGCTGTTTCACTTTTCTCCCAAAAATGACTGAGCCGCCAAAGCCAGAGCTGCTCATCTTCTCCTAATGTCTAAAAATCTGAATATAATCTACAAATCTCAAGAAGCTTAATGTTTGTGAAATGTACCCAGGCTGAAGAGGATCTTTTGAGACAAAAGACACATTTCCCAAACATTCCTTTAACAATCACTTCTTCCTGATATTTCCAAGGCAAAGCACTGTCAGAAAATCTGGCAGCAGCTAAGATGAAGGCTACATGTTTGAAGATGAGGAAGGATGTTTGAACTCACACCCTCTTCACTTCCCGGAGGGGAGTGTATACGGGATGGCAAGTCATGTATTATTTAAAGTCTGAGCTTCCTTTGTGCTTGATCAGGGTTTGATTGAGAGAGGCTGTGACTGATGGTTTTTTTTCTGCATGTGAGAATATGAATGTCAACTCAGGAATAAAGGTGAACCCGTGACCACACAGAGCTCAGTCAATATGTGCATACGTTGAAAACATAGCCACAGGAAATGCACATTAGCCCTCTCTTTGTCGTGTACACAGGCCATCAGGCACTAAAGCAGCATTATTCAGTTTTTTGGACAGCTACAAGATAACCTGCAGTCCTTGTGGAGTTGTTTAAAGCACTAATAAACTCAGGCACATGAGCATTGGTAATTTGTCAGGGCCACAGGGAGCAGTGCTTTAGCCAGTTTCTAATTAAAGAAGAAACTCCAAGCGATCTACTCCTCCACTGCTCAGCAAACGAGCCATAGCTGATATGCTCTTTAAGCCATTAGCAACTCTGATTCGTAGCCACAGCACCTTGTTAACAGAACAAGGGCTCATAATACCACGACAAGACTCTGCGGTGTTTGTAGAGCTGTTCATCTGGTTCAAAGTGGAGGAGCTGTTCTTTGTAATTACACTGAATTACTTCCATTTGCTTCTGTCACTCTCTGATGTAATATTATAATAATAAAAATTTACATAGTACTTTTAAAAACAGCACTTTACCAAGGGCTTTGACAAACACAGCAAAACATGAGGTTCATGCAGAAAATTTAATGATAGGTCAGAAATCGTGCAATGAACAATTAATTAGATTCAGTTGATGATCGGGATGACTAACAGAATTTTTAAAGGATCCTCAACTATTGAGAGATACTGTAGGGTAAACTTTGTGGTGAGGAAGAACCTATAATGACATTGTTCTGTATTTTTTGCCAACTTTTTGGGTATTTGTGGAGTTAAAATTTTGAAAATGGTCCCATGCCACAATAGTGAAAAATCCCTAAAAGCTTCCATACTGTGAAGGGCTGATATGTGTTTTGTGATGTACGTAAATGAACTGCTGTGAAAATATGAAGTTGTTTAGTACTGCCAGGCCTGAGAAATCCTCATAAGCTGAACAACAGGGAAAACATGCTATTTTGAATTTTTGTGATTTGTGCCATCACAAATCATAACCAGTGACTGTCGTGTTGGAATACATTTGTCCTACCTCCATGAGCCAGTAGAAGTCAACATGTCAACATTTAATTTCCAAATTTGAAACCTTCAGAAAATTGTCCATTAGTGTGCTATGTGTTTACAGTAGCCTTGTAACCTCACCTGTGATCACCAATTTACTCGTGGCGGGGTGGTTTGTGTGTCCTAATGACCCCTAGAGCCATGTCAGCGATTTCGATTCCTGGTAGGCTCACCCATGCTGAACAGTTCGAAAGGTAGGGCCCAGATGAAGAGTGATCCCCTGGTCCTCCAGGTTGGGAGACGGGCTGAAGGCTGATAACCCACTCACACAAAACTTCCTTATTACAGAAACCAGAAGGAGGGCAAATTCAAGAGGTCCTACGTACATACCAGGAGGAGCAAAGAGGACAGATAGTCACCTTGAGTTGCTGGCAATCTTTTCTATCACTGTGAATTCAACTGTAGAAAGAGGCAGGATGTTCCTCACAGCATCTTCAGCCTCCAGCCTTCTCGTGTCTTCTGGGTCAAACATCTTCAATTCTGGTCTGTCATTGTTTGTTTGTGCTCAGCTCACATCTTCATCCTCCACCTGTTTTTTCTGCTTCCAACCGGTGGTTGGGTCACTAGCTTAATGCTGCTGTGCACCTTATCCAGGTGTTTCTTGAGGTTACTTGTGTTATTGTTAGCCATCAACAATTCCCTTGGCTTCTCACAGACTGTATACATTAGTGGACAAAGTGACCATGACGTCACCCATTAGTTTGTGAAGGGCCGTTTTGAGGCCAAACCGCTTGTCACTTTCTGGCTGCCATTTTGAAGCCAAAAACAGGATGTAACCTTATTTGGATGAACAGTAGCAGGGCTAACTGAGCGTTTATACGAGGGGACTCATGGGAAAGCTAAGATTAGCCGCTAGCTTACTGATGTGATAAAACTTATCCATACAGTGTCAAAAAAGTCATATAATGATGTTGTTAGTGTAAACACTCACCACAGCTGCAATCGAGTGTACATCTCTCAGGTAAAACTATGCCATATTGAATAAATTGAAGATATGAAGGTCCGAATCAGTCCGACATCACAAGCAAGATGAGTTACCATAGAAACATGTCAATCAAACCCCCGCACAGTAGTGATTTGTTGTATTATTTGCAGCAATATCTGTCATGAGTCATGGTGTCAATCTGAAGCTGCGTGCGAGTTACGTTCAATCGTGTGTACCAGACGACCGGACCGGAGTTGAGTTAGGATCAGTTGTGATTCTCTATGTGTGGCACAATGCAACTTGTTTCAAAATGTTTAAAGACTTATTCTTTTACATTTAAATTGACTTTCAAGCAGTAAATACTAAAGAAGTTAGTAGTGAGGCAGATAAAATGTAACATATGATTTCATCACTTTTTCCTTGATAAAAATGTCATGTAATTATAGATTCACATGACACTAATCTAATAATATCGTCACATTTCTAGCAAGTAAAACATTATAAAATATATATAAATATCAGCATTAATCACATTTGTAGCATGACAGTAATACAATGTTACATGCTCGTATAGTATGTTGTCCTTCTAACGTGACGATGGTGACACTTTATTTTACTCAACTTGCCAATAAATCAATATGTCACATTTTAAGGCAACAACGTTGGTGTACTGCAGTTTTATACAATTTTTTTTTACACAGTAAAAGAAAATAAAGTCTAAACTAATTTACCGTTGAGAAAATATCTGAATGGCTATTCTGTAAATGTCTCTTCAGATGTGTTGTGTTGTTCCCACAAATGACCGCACTGCCTGCTTTACACTTTCTCTTGTCTTTATCATTGTCAAACGTGAAATGGGTCACTAATCTCCCCTTGTTTTTCTCCCAGCAGTGGACATTTTCTTGGTCTTTTTATCATTGTCTCTTCATCTGTTGTCTTCCCGGGAAAATGTTGCAAAATAGTGGTGAGTTTCTCCTCACCACTCAATAAGGCGTGCTCTGATTGGTTCTATTCTCATCCAGCCCCACCTGTTCCATTTTTCAAGTTGCTCTTTTGTCTTTCCTCGCATGTTTCCCTCCTTTTGATTAGATTTCATCACTGTCTATTTTCGTCCCGTCTTTTATTTATTGACAAAAATGTCAGTCAATTTAGTCACAGATTTAGTCTCAATTATTGACTTAATTTTTAGTTTTAGCTTTGTTTTCTTCCGCAAAAATATATTTGTGACAAAAACAGTGATGAAAACTTTTCGTCAATGAAATTAACGCTGCTTGGAGCAGGACGAACAGTTTTCCAGCGGCCAAGCGGCAGTGTGACACCTTAAAGTAACTTCACTGAACAGCCCGGGTCATTGCCCACTGGCTTCCTATCAACATGTACAGTGCACACTACTGTGAGATTCTTATCCTTTTATCAAAGAGACTCAGATAGTGTGAGTATAACCACTTTAAAAAATGCGGAGTGCTGTGACACTGTCATTTCGCCAACACTGTAAACAAACCGTCGTCTTGTTTTTCACAGTGGTTGCTCGTCAATAAACTTCTTCGGGGAATGTTTAAGCTGTTGCACATTCAAACAACTGAGTTTAGTTTGTAATTACTGGACACAGTAATTGTAATAATTTTACCAAAATTTAATAACGTGTTACATACACTGCCTCAGAATAATATATTATTGTAACATGTTATCGCTAACTCTGCTTATAAGTGAGCTAATCCTAATGGATAGCTTATTGGGTACCTAACAAAGTCATATTGTGGTGGTGTTCGTGTAAACATTGGCACCAGTTCAGCTGAGCAGTCTGTAAGGATGAAATGTATTCTACTAAAAACCTGAGAAGCTCCACGTCTGACTGCTCAGGTGAGTCGAGTTGTCATACAGGCCTGCATGGCAGCAATTTGTCAGGTTATTAACTGTGGTATCTTAAAAACAAAGTAAAAATTGAAAGCTGAAACAACAGATCAGTGAGAGAATCCAAATATGACATTTGGGACAATGATGGCTCATAGCAAAAAAATCCAGTGTGGTGGTATTAGAACTGTAATTTACATGTGCATCAGCCTAAATGCACAGCCCTGAATTTTTGATAATAGTAAATTAAAATAAAAGTAGGCAGGAGTCCATTTCATATAGTCTCGTACATTGTGTCACTGAGCCATGAATAAGTGGTATGACTGGACAAAGTACCGTAGAACACAGGCCATATTTTAAAAGCACATTTAAATAAATGAAAAAATAAACAGGTTAACCTTCAAGCCACAGTGTATGGTGATTCAGTGTTAAATATGCATTCAGATGATGTATTGTCCTGTGCTGATGTGCTGAAGAAACTGGACAAACGTCACCAAAAGAGGGTTTATCATGCACCCTCACCCTGTTCCCTCTTGTCAAAACTGGGATCTACAATCAAGATGATCCATCATTGTGGCACATAATGTAAAAAAAGATATTAAACCCACTCTGAGAAAATGTATTCCCAGGGACTGAAATGAGAATAAAATGCTGTTTAAGCATTTAGTGAAGGTTAAAAAAGGAGAAGACTGCTGGTGACACACCTTCAAACTTGACAATGTGAATAAATATTCATTCACATTCTGCAGACTTTAACTCTTCATAATTTACTGAAACTGGAGGAAAATAGAGACTTGACCTCAAAGTGCAGAAAACTCAAAATTAGACAAATGCAGAATAATTCAATATTTACAATATTTAGTCTTTGACATACATGGATTGTGTCAATTTAGATGATTTGGGCACTTTCTAATGCATTTGGGTCCCTAAAAAGCAGGCTTTACATACATAATAAGAGTTTTATATTGAGTTAATTTTTGTTCATTTATTCTTAATTTCCATGATTATTTTGGTAATTTTATGCTGTTTATGTTATACATTTTTGGTTAATTTTCTTACCTCTTTTCATTTTGTTGATTATTTTGTTCATTTTAAGGACAACTTTGTTACATTTTTGTTCGATTTAAACTCACGTAGGAAAATACAAGTACATGCCTCATCAATTCACAGAAACCCAGAAAATGTTGTGTTTGGTGTTTAAAATTCCCAGGAGGATCTAAAGAAGCTCAAATACTGTAAATAGATTCCTTGAACATACTGGGGTGTATTTTTATATTGATATTCTTCTTACATTGGTAGGACAATATCACTCTAATTATTGAAAGAATGATAAATATGAATAACAGATGGACAGAGTTCATGGATGCTACATTAAGAAATTTACTACAACTAATATGAACTTGTTGAATGAGCAGATGGGGAGGCAAAACAGAAGAGTTCAATAAGTGGTAACAAAAGTGACAAGAAAGACAGATGAAGAATCTCTTCAAAACTTTATTCAACATGTAGTGCATAAGTAGTTGTGCCTGCTACAGTAACAGACATAGACAATAGTTTTTCTTTGAGGCTTGCATAGGTATTTTTCACCACTGGTGGGGTTTTTTCAGCAAAATAATGAACTACTTTCTGTTTAAATTGTACATTCTTATGCAATTTTAGTCAGAAAATGGATAAATTGAGTTTTTGGTGAGAATTTGCACAATAGATGCCTTCAAACACAGGATGTAAATTGTAGTAGAGTTGAAAATATCAGACGCAGTTCTTTAATTTGGAATTAATCGGGCAGGTAGAGAGGCTTGATTTATAACACTGAAACTTTAATACTGAAAACAGTCTTTGAGGAGGGGAGCAGGAGGGAAGTACAAGGGTCCAGGAGGCTCTGGTCAGCAGAAAGACCAGATAATGAGGGTGAGCAACTCACAGCGAGGTATCAGGGACTGGGAACAGAGGCAGGTAATTACCACGAAGTTGACAAACAAGCAGTCAGAGGCTGGTTGGGTGTAGAGTCAGAAAATCCACCCATAGATACTGTATGGACTGTAAAGTCACGCAAGACAACAAAGAACAATCTGGTAGAGTGTGAGGCTTAAATACTGCCAGGGCTGATTGTAGATCAGATTCTCCAGCGTGCCTTGGACATGAAGTGGGGTTAGGGTTAGTGGCTCAGAGGTGGAGTAGAAAACTACAAAGCAGGGACAGTAGGAGAGAGGGGACAGAAGTGTAAAAGTAAAGACTTAACCTGTTAAAATCCAGTATTAACGATCCTGGTATAACTCCAAACTCAAACCTTTAGTTTGGGTCATCAGGCTGAAATTTGAAACTGGCTGACATTTCACAGGAAATCTATCTGTAAGAGATATTTGGACAGAAAGATAATAGGTACTGTAGGTAGAAGAGGAAGCAAAGGTGTTTTCAGCAATTAAAGCAAAATGAACAAAACTACCATAATCAACAAAAATATTAACAAAATGATAAAAAAATTAACAAAAGTTAGCAAAACAAGCCACTGGAAATCAACAAAATGAACAAGAATGGCCAAAAACTATCAACAAAAAATGAGCAATATCAACAACAAATTAACAAAAACAACAATAAGATTTTCCTAATTCAAGCTTTGGTATTACATAATTGCACAGGATGATAATGTGATTATGACAGCATTTTATGCAGCCCTAAGAAAGAGATGGTGGCTAAATAGGTTGGCAGGTAGGTAGGTAAATAGATAGATAGATAGATAGATAGATAGATAGATAGATAGATAGATAGATAGATAGATAGATAGATTTTTTAATCTCATATTTCAGCAGATGCCAGGGTCTCCTCAGTAGATGGTTGCTAAGGGCAACCCATTCTGCCCCTCAGTCTGCCCAACAGATGCCCCTCTGCTCATCTCTGAGGCTCTGCTGTTACCATGCCAACTGGCAGGTATCCAGTGTGTGACTATGGTGGGACATGTTCTGCTGAGTCTAGCTTTAACAGAGCAAGGTCTCATGAAGAAAACACAAAAGTAAATGAACAGTGTATATTTAACACCATGACACAGTGCAGGGTCTCTGAAGGTAAGGCTCTGATTTCCAACTAGATGGGAATGCTGAACAACATTTGAAAGCACAAACTAAAACTGAAATGACCAAGACTCCTACATTATACTGCTTAAAACCTGTAACACCTGTGTTTTGCAGACTGGGTTGTGAAAATTAAAAAAATGCTAGAACAGAGTGAGCAGTTTGAAAAATACAACAGTCTTAAAATTTGATTTGGGTCCTGCTTCTTGGTATTTGGTATTGTTTTGCCTAATATTTCTGTCAAAGAAAACATGTGAATTTGCTCTTCTCAGCCCTTTTTTATATGACTGATCATGGCATTTTAATTAAGAACTAAAATTACTTTTTTTTGCAATTGAAATTTATTTTAAGGAGCAGCATGGTATGTGGTGTACTGCATGGTAGTTGTTTGGGACCACTTTTGTTTTCAATTGTTACTAAGAAAATTTTGTTCAGTGGTCAAAAAAAGTTGGCATAACAGTGTTTGTGGACATTGTCATGTACTGCTACCACATGTAATGAATGAAATCAAGTCATGAGTGTTGAACAGAATATATGGCTAGTTTAATGTGAACTAAGTACGTAAATGTATAAAAATGCAAATATATGGTCACTAGAGTCATAAGAACCATTGTAAAAAGGAAGACCAAGCTACTACCTCTACTGCAGAGGATACGCTTATTTAGGGCGTACTCACACTTGGGCTATTTTGGCTCGAGCCGAGCCAGGGCCCACTTCACACCTTTCCAGGCCGCACCGCATCTCCTCTCAAATTACCGGGTGCCGAGGCGCGAAGGCTCTTGTACAGACGTCATCACGTCATCTGTACGTCATCAGGAAGCGCTTAATAGAAGCTGTGGCCGCATTGAAAACATTCAGTGTCATGGAAAACAAACAAAAACATCCCGAAGACTCAAGCATTTTCGCGTCCACCTCTGTGTTCTTCTGTGTTCTGTTGAGGTGGGTCTGTATACAGGTGTCTGCGCAAATTTCCATCAAACATTAGACCTCGGCATCAAAGCAACTTGTGAAGCCGCGACCATTGTTTTGAAATGAGTGTAGTGAAGGACCAACAAATGACCGCACCATGGTTTTGGGGCACAAAGTTCTTGAGATTTTTTTTGACTGAACTTAATTTCTTAAATTAATGATGGATTGCCTTTTCTCTTTACTTAGCTGAATGTTTCTTGCTGTAATATGGATTTGCACAGAAGTTGTAGTTGCACTATTAGGGCTACAGACCGTGTACCCACCCTTCCTCTGCACAAGAAAACTGATGGTCTAAAGCACATTAACAAGACAAGAAATGGCACAAATTAACAAGGCACACCTTTGAAAGCAGTTCCCAGTGACCACCTCATGAATCTGATGAGAGAAAGCAAAATTGTCATCCATGCTAAATGTGGCTACTTTGGACAATCTAAAATATAAAACATGTTCTGGGTTGTTTTACACATGTTTCTTTTTCTTTGCTTACTCCGTATTTCCATACATGTTTCTTCACAATGTGGATGACATGGTACTCAAGTCACTTCACTTGACTTTCTATTCATCCATTCGCACACACACACACACACACACATACACACACACACCCGCACACTCAGTGACACTCACTGGGAGTAACTTTAGTGTTTGCAGATATGAAGAACAGAGAATTGAACCATCAACCTTCTGGTTCATGAAGTACCTGCTCTACCATGAATTTCCCATAAGGGATAAATAAAATGTATTGTATTGTATTCTATTGAGCAACAGCCATCCAAATATAATTTTTCAGATTATATATATATTTGATAAATATAACCTGTATATGAAGTACTGTTGCCTGGTTTGAATTGGATAAAAGTGGGTCTCAACATGATGACAATTTGAAAGTGTGGGTCACAAGGTGAGATCAGCTGAGAACCACTACTCTACAATATACATTTAAATTTTACATAATTATACTTCTATGTCAGCTCTGCAAACTGTACTCTGCTGTTAGTGTTAATTTTGGACTCTTATGTTTGATTCATTGAGTTTTAAACAAAGCTTAAATAAATTGAATACTATTATTTAAGTTTTTATTAGATATCCTTATTGTGGCACTAAATAATTAATTAACCAGTTTATTAGAAATGAACACTGTGATTCTTCAAAAATAATGAAGAACATAAAGGAACTGTATAGAATAATATTCATGAAAAGGAACACCAATGAACAAAATAGCCAAGAAAATGAACAAAATCAGTGATAAAACGTGCAAAAGGGCACAAATACTTAAAGAAAAATACTTCATTTACTGTAAGGTGATGCACAAAAGCATATGATGTTATTATATATTTTGTTGCAGTAGAATAAAGACAGGCACTTCTGTTCATTTTTTGGTATATTTTTCTCATTTGTATTCATTTTCTGACTTATTTTACTCATTTCTGTTAGTTTTTATTTCCCCATGGGGATAAACAAAGTATCTGTCTATGTTTACTTTCTGGCTAATTTTTCTGATTTCTGTTCATTTTCCAGATAATTTTACTCATTTTTATTCATTTTTTGGCTTGTTTTAATAACTTTTATTACATTTTTTGGATTATTTTATTAATTTTTTGGTTTATTTGACCATTCCTGTGAATGGAAAAAATGAAAAAATGAGCGGAATAATCAAGACAATAAACAGCAAATAACAAAATGATTTAGAAAATGATCACGATAACCTTGAAAATAACATGGGAAACAAAGACAAATAAGCTAAAAAATAAATTAATGGTTTCCTGGTGATACATTAACTTTTGTAAATTTAAGAAACACTGATTTACATAATGAAATTTTTGTTCAATGCTTGTTAATTTCGTTTATTGTTTTGTTGATTATTGTTCACATTCCTGATTATGCCCTTCATTTTTAGTTTTTAAAAAAAGTTTAGTTAATTTAGTGCATAAAATGAACCAAATAAGTGAAATTGTCATTACAATTTTTCACACTGAAAGAGGTATGTGGATCACTTTTTACTTTTCCTTTGTTTCTTATATTTAAAGTGAAGTTATACTGAATGTAAAAGGTATTTTACAAAAGGATATTGTGACTATAGTGAAGAAATGTAAAACTCCACTGTTAGAATGTCATTATAGGCCAATTACCACAAAGAGCACGAAAGGCATCTTAAACTTATAAATGACGTGTTTTTTTCCTCAAATGCTAATTTAATGTAAATCTTAAGCCGTCATCGGTGTATACGCTTGTGGCTGCAGAAAATGGTATCTGTGATTATTCATGTCATTCAGAGCAGTGATTAAATATTCCTTACCCTCAGAGCAGCAAAACAAATGAAGCACGGCTCCGTTCTAACAGGAGCTGACAGATCTTTTAAATAATGTTTATTTATCACCAGTAACATTTACCAGCCCCTGTACGCGTCCCCTGGCCCCAGACTTCGATGCCTCCAGCCCGTCTTCAGCTGGCATTTCCTCAGCTTGGGAAAAAGTTTATAGAACTTTGTGCTGCGTTCAAGGACATAGGATTTATTCGTACATCAGGGTGAGAGACATTTTAGTCAAGCATATGTGGATCCTCCTGGAAATTGTGAGCATTAAATAGGTTATTTTCTGGGTTCCAGCGAATTGGAAATGCACCAGTTTGTGCTTTTTCTGCCTCAGTTTATAAAGAGAGTAAATAATGAGCCAAAGAAATGAGAAAATAACCAAAAATGTACAAAAAGAGTTAAGAAAATACAGAACACAATCAAGAAAATGTACAAAATAAGCACCAAAATGTACCAAACTGAAGAAAAAAAAGAAGAAAATAAACATTATGAATCATACTGGAAAAAAGAACATTCAACAAGGTCTTAGAGAGTGAGAGGATGCCGGAGGAATGGAGGAGAAGTGTGCTGGGGCCCATTTTTAAGAACAAGGGAGACGTGCAGAGTTGTGG
>JAQQAE010009233.1:0-14723 GCA_029823295.1 Pseudamia nigra
TAACGAGTGGAGGACAGAGGAGCCTCTTAAAGAAGAAGTTACAGGTCTGTGAGAGAGACAAATCTTGCTTGTTTGTAGGTGACCAAATACTTATTTTACAAAGGAATTTACCAATTAATTCATTAAAAATCCTAAAATGTGATTTCCTGGATTCTTTCCCCCCACCCTGTCTCTCACAGTTGAATTGAACCTATGATCAAAATTACAGGCGTCTCTCATCTTTTTAAGTGGGAGCACTTGCGCAATTGATGGCTGACTAAATACCTTTTTGCCCCACTGTACAACAGCTACAGCCAAGATGAAAACTATTACCGTATTTTCGTAATTAAAAGTCACGTTTTTTTGCATAGTCTGGCGAGGGCAGCGACAAATACACCGGAGTGACTTATATTTTGAATAAATTCAACTATAGGGTGCTTGTCACACTGACAGCCGCTAGGGGAGACGAGCTGCAGTGCAGCTCAGGCGCGCACCCGCAGCAGCGTGGACAGATGCGACGTGTTCTGCAGAGCGTCTAATACATATTTTTTTCTTCTTCATTATGCATTTTTTGGCTCGTGTGACTAACATACCGGAGTGACTTTTCATCCGGAAAATATGGTAGCCCCATGAAAGATTTTTTTTTTTTAGATTTATTTTTAGTTTTTGTTTAAAAGACTGCCAGATTTTTAAC
Organism: Pseudamia nigra; assembly: GCA_029823295.1. NCBI lineage: Eukaryota > Metazoa > Chordata > Actinopteri > Kurtiformes > Apogonidae > Pseudamia > Pseudamia nigra. The sequence goes on from JAQQAE010009233.1 coordinate 674, forward strand.
AGAACTTCTCAAAGCATGCTACTTTCATTTAGAAACGCTAAGTTATTTTTTTTATCTGCAGACAAAACAGAATTATTTTAGGGAAACAGAAATGACCAGGGTCAATATTATTAACCCCCCGAAGAACAGACCTTTTTATTCAGACATAGTACAAACTAAGACCAGTAGTCTATGTATGTGAACTGAAGTTAAAACTAAACATTTGTCCAGTACGGATTTGAGGCATCAGGAACGGATTTGAGGCATCACTTGTAAAAGCATTATGTCAAAAACAAAAGAAATGAGTTTAGATCTGAGAAGAAGGACACAAAGATGGACACAAAGCAGGAGAAGGATCTGCAGTTATCAGAGTGTTTACAAACATCCAGAACTGGAGGGAGAACAATTTAGAAAGAATTGCATTGTCATAGGGGGCTAATAATTTTGACCTCAACTGTATATAGTTTTTAAAATAGTCTATCTCATCTGTATGAGTCTACATCACAACAATAATAATGATAGGGTAACAATATCGCTGTGATCACTTTTTACAAATGATTAAAACACTGACAGTCCACAGCACATGACATTGCCTCTGCATGTCACCTGACTTAACTTTTATACATCTCATTCTTATGAATACACACCAAAATAATAACGAAAATCGCTGTTCCACAGCTTTGATTCCGAACAGTTAGAAATGAACAAGGTCATTAAGGTCAGCAGTGGTGATGACAGAGAAGCAACAGCCCTTCAGATGTGTGTTTTATGAATTATATGTATTTTTTAAGGATTTTTTTAGATGGATTAGATTATTTTATGGTGACAACTACATAATTTTGTGTTGCAATACTGCATGCAACATGTTTTTTTGATGACAGGTCCTGATTAAAGTAGATTAATGAACATTGTTTCTTGTGTCTCTTCTCTGTGAGCTTGTATATTTAAGGAAAAAAACATCTATTGACTTCAAATTTGCTGCGGTTTTCATCTTCCAACAGCTGGTCAGTTTTCATTTTGGGCTCAGTCACAGCCAGAGCAGCTGGTTACAGAACTACATTCTTTATCAGATGCTCATTGTGTTTGATGTGGACAGAACTTAGCTCTTCTCTTGTCAAATTTCCAGACAAAAAATCATGTTGTATTCTAATTCAGCACTCTGCATCAGTGCTATAGTCCTGTTGTGTAATCATCAGCCATGAAGATACATTGTGGATAAAAAGCCTTTAAGACAAGAGAAGGAATAAAACGATAGTGTGAGATCAAGGCTGTGTGAAAAGATGGCGTTGAGTCCCCCTGGAGGAAATATGTCCAGTATTTTCTGTCAGTTTAAAATTCAATTCTATTTTGTTTGTCTAGCACCAATCATAAACGCCAATTATCTCTAGGCACTTCACAATTCGAGGCCAAGTCCTCATGACTATACAGAGAGTAAACCCAACAGAAGTGTGAAATATTAAGTGAAGGTGTTTGCATTAGGTCTGATCATCATGGTGACTTTTCTCAGAGAATAAGCTCCGCCCCTGAATTCAGCCCAATAGACCCCGTCCTGGTAGCGGCTGCGGTAATGTCCACCGCGGTACCATACGCCGTTCAGGTTGGAATGAGCACAGGCGTTATACCACCATCCTCCCTTCTGGTAGTGAGCACAGTTACCTAAAACCAAAGTAAATCACACAGACAATACTTCTGTTAAACAATTAGGAAACATATTTTAGTCTTGACTCATGTCCAAAATATATTTCTGTGAATAAAATGTTAAAACAACCATGTTAAAATCTCAACCTCACAATTTCTTGCAGCTATATTTCCATGTTGTGTGTTTATTAATGTTAATATAATGATTTAATTCCATCTGCGGTCTAAATGGGATGTTTTCTTTCCAGCCTCTTTGCCTTATGCGTATCTGATCTCCTGCTCTTCTCATCTACTTGACTCAATCATGAAACAAGTCTCTCAACAATAGATTTGTCCTGGCTTTCTAGTGAAGTGGAGCCCCAAACCACTTTCACTTGTAGCATGCACCACTCTGTTTCTGGTTGGAGTATAAGCATTGAGTAAAGTGGCTGCAGTTAGCTCCGGGGGCCACGATGCTGCAGTCTGACCTGGTGGTTTGCAGGCCTTTTGTCCAGATTGATAGGGGTGTAAGAACACTAATCTGTCCACTATGACGCTAAAGCCCACTGAGTTGCGCAGCCTCTCCCCCTCGGGGAGGAACCTAATTGCCCCTCGGGGATAAATAAAGTACTTTCATTGAGTAAACCGTATAATGCATTGTATGGAGAGAATTGTGGCATTTTCGGTCCTCTACTGGTTCTGATTGAGTCTTTGTGTGACATGTTCTACTAACCAGTGTAGACATCATGGTCTCTGTCCAGTGTGGTGAACTGCTTTCCATTGTGCCAGGTCAGAGAGTCTCCAGCGTTCCCATGATATCGGCCTACCCTCAGCCTGTAGAAATCAGCCTCTGACTCTAGACGGAAACTGGCATACTCTGCAAATGTCTTGCGCCCGGTCCAGTCCTCCAGTGTCACCAGCAGCTTGTACGTCCCCTGGTTAGTCAGCCAGTAGATGTTCTCCAGGCCTAACCAGTATTCACCGTCTATGTTTCCAAACCCTTGCTGTGAGGAATACATTGATTTAATCAGAATGATTTATGGCCACAGTCTTTGTAAAATATGATTTAATAGGAAATGCCACAGCAATTGTCTTATTTTCAAGTTTGAAAAAAGGGCTGTTTTTCCAACCCTTGGACACAGTCATGGACTAACCACCCATGTTTTCCAAGCATCTGTGAAACACTGGTATGATGTCACAGCAAGAGGCCAAGAGCAGTGGCATAATGGCAAGACATGTTTAAGATCCTCTCCACCAGAGCTCACTGTGCGTCTGAATCTCTGGCCTCAATTACACACACATGGATTGCATCAGGAATGAGCAGTCGTTCCTGCCAAATGTGTGTGTGCAATTGGCTCTAAGTGCTTGGCTGACTCATCGAGGGTGGGATGGCGAATGATCAGGTTTGGGGGATAACTTGGAAATATCCTGTTGTGCTGTTGTCTTGAGTTTAGCGTACTGATGAGTGTATGGGGCTGTTGTAACTGCACTGCAGGATGCTCATATTTGGGTACAAAATATTTCACCCTGTGCACACTTATTTACTTAACGTTGGGCTTCATCAGTAGTAACAGCATTGTTATGTTATTCCTGGATCAATGCATTGGCTACAAATCTGAAAACATATTTGATTCATGTGAATTGATTTCAGTTCTGCAGGTGATCTCATAGGTTTGATTCATGGAGGGTTTGTTTTTTTTTTTTACAATAAGCCAAATGGTTTGTTTGGTTAAGGACAGATTTCAGCTGTGGGAGTTCAATGGTTCAGTTATGTCATTATAACTGTATTAGTTTATATCATCGTGATGCCTGAAAATGAATCCGATTGCCAATATTTGCATTTCAGCTTAAATAACACATCATTTTGTCAAGTTACCACTGGGACACTAAGAATTTGTCTCAAAGGCAGGTTTTTTGAGATTTATATTAGTTCCATTGATATGTATATTTATCCAGTTTGGCATACAAATGGGTCTCTTTTGAAGCAAGTGCCTTTAGTTACTGTATCTCAGCAAACCTACTGGTCTCAGCACCCCCTCTTTTTAAAAGAATGTTTTCCCCCTCACATGAAAACAATCAGATAGCAAGAAGGTGGTGAAACTATTGTAATTATTGTGTACTTTTAAGCTATTGCAATTTTTAGGTGGTTGTTTTTTAAGTGACAAAATTGTTTTTTTTCTAGCTTCATCATCACTAAGACATTGCTTTAGTTCTGTACTGATTTTTCTATGTGCTTCTCAGAATGATGACTGTACTTAGTGCTGACTGTGATGTACTGCAGATAACTCACACAACCACGTTTCAAAACTGTCCCGTTAGCCATGTGGTTTTACCTTGTAAGTCTCCCAGTTCCTAAAAAAGTTGACAGATCCATCTTGGCGTCTCTGGATAACAGTCCAACCCCCAGGGTCATGTCTCTGGTCGCACCAAACTTGCATTAGTTTGTTGGCGCCATCTGGCTGCAGGAGGTACATGCCACTGGTGGTGTAGCTTCCCTCCAGAGCCTCCAGACAGTCTTTGAAAGGACCTGCAGGGAATAGCACTGGCTTTTAATTGACTACATTCACCGACCTGTACATTGCAACATCAAACTCTGTATTAAACATCTGGCTTTCTGTGATTGGTGCCAAATATGACAAACTCTTTCCAGTCTGAAGCTACAGCTCAGTGATGCAAAACATCCCTGTATTTGTTAATTGCTTTGGGAAACCTCAAAACGAAGCAAGCAAAATTAAAAAAAAAAAAAAAAACACTTGTCACATATGCAGTTTTTATACTGCAAAGTGTGTGTGAACAGGATAGACACCAGAGGGGAGCAGAGTTTTCACATAGTGCAGGTTGAATTCATGGGGAACATGTGTGCACTGTTTTATATCTCACACTAGATACCAGCATTCATAGTTTTTTTATCTGTGGAAAGTGATAAAACATGCCTACATTGCAAATTCCTTCACATGGATTTGAAAGAATTCACTTAATATAAGACAAAAAGGATGCGTTTACATAGACAAAAGTGAAGCCAGTCTTTTTTCGGTTAACCACAATGTGGCTCCATTGATACTGCCACATTTGTTGCATTGCTTTACAAAGAAACACTGCTGTCTAGTATATTAAAAGTGATTTGTCTATTTTGGGTCCAATTCCTGACAGATGCAAGGCTACAATGTAACACCTGTTACTTACTGCTATTCCTATTTACTTTGTCCCACTGGAAGAAAAATCACTAAACTGGATGTGCCAACTACAGTAGTCTGAGAAACTGTTTCATAAAGTATCATTAAAACTAGAGCGATACATCCTAATGCAATACTTTTTTTGCAAAATTCAGCAACTATCTCCAACACCACTTATGCAGGATTGTTCCTTTGGGGTTCCAACCATTTCACCTCATTTCTCTGTCTACTGCATCCAACTACATGAGTGGAACCTTATTTCTCTCACCATATGGATGTTATTTTGTCTTTGCTTTTTGCATGTGTAATGACTTACTGTATATGATTATGCATTGGACACACCACAGTTAAATAGTAGTGCTCAGTAATGTACGCTAGAGCATTTTCACATCCCAACCTACTTGAAAACATGGACTACAACATATGTAAAGACAGATTTGCTTTATTTATAGTATTCAAACTAGCAGAGTAGACAATTCAGACTTGGAGTAAGGGTCCCCATTTTGAGTTCAGTCTAAGTGATTTAAAGTGGTGATGCTTCCCAGTCTGTTTGTTGACTTTGCAGGGCTTGTCTTGCTGATATTAATTGAGAAGACACCAGACTGTTCAGATCAACAGATCAAATCTGACTCATTGTCTTCTAGTGTAGGGCCAGCTGTGTGTATCAGTTAAAAAGGATAGGGTATTGTGACAGGAAAGGTAAATCCATGATAAAAAGTGATGATTGTTCCCTCTGTCTCTGAAATGAAAACTATTTTTCATTCTCAGTTTCAGCAACTAGCAAGATGGAAGATTTAACAGGTTTGATAGATAACACATGCACAGGTAACTTAACCTGTTCAAATAGCAAGTCAGAGTCGATGTTTGGAAATTCTTATACTTCTTTGAAATTCACTCTGCAATCCAACAGTCCAAAGTGCTACCATTGTTTCCAGTATCTGCGGTACTCACCAGAAGGCTCATTAGTGAAGCTGTATGTGGCCCCTGGCATGGTTGGTGGGGGTGGAGGTGGCAGTGCTTTAGGGTTCTGGTCATTCTGTATCTCATTAGTCAAAGGGTTGCTGGTGTGGCGGGTGTAGGTAGGTGGATGGAAGGGCCTGTATCCTCCAGGAGACAGTGGAGGTCTCTGCATTGGAGGGTGGGGGATCATCGGAGGTTGTGGACGAACAGGGTGACTCCTCTCTCGATCCACTCTGTGTGAGTAGCCTCCTTTCTTACAGTGCTCCTCCAGTTGTATCAGTACAGCACTCTGGTTGCTGGCGAGGGCTGACAGGTGCTGGTACTTATGCTCCAAATCACGGTAGCGAGCAGCTAGTCTTCCCATTTCATTTGTGTGGTTGAGCACCCTGATCTCTAACTGTGACAGCTCCAGAGCATTGTCTCTTTTACGGATAATCTCATGCAGCAGCTGCATGTAGAGCTGTGTCACCCGTGAGTTCATGTTGCGGCTCTCCTTCCGCAGGAGCTTCACCTCATTGACCACACCTCCATCAACTTCCACCAGCTGCTGCAGTGCTTCTATCTGCCTCCGCTGCTTCTGCAACTCACTGTTGAGCAGCTCCAGCTCCTGTTTATTTACCCGGTTCTCCAGCAGGGCCTCGGGTTCCTTAGAGTTCACACAGATGGCACCATTGTTTTTCTGCTGTGGGACAATAAAAGTGTAAGAGCATTTATCTGAATGGGTGGTGCTATGGTCGATTACAGCACGTTTTTGACGTGTTGGGTAGATGAACTCCCGTTCCAGGATGTCATCACTGCTTCCCATTTCCTGTGTGTCTCCCTGGAGAGACAGCTGTGGTCCAGAGAGCAACAGGAGCATCGGCAATACCATCACAGGGAGAGTCATGGTACAGGCCTGCTGCGCCGTTAGCAAAGTGGTACCTGGCAGATTAAAGAGGAATGAGATCATAAATGATGGCAGTCTAACATCACACAGTTCTCTCAGTAATTGACAATCTTTCCTTCATTGTGTTCTGGAAATTTGAAGGTTTATCGTTGGGGGGAAAAAAGCACTTTTTCAATTTTACATCCCAGACTAATTTGATTAGCTAAAACAAACTCCATGCATTTGGGATTTTCAAACTTTACAATTTTATTCAGGCAGTCTTGCTGCAGATTGAACTGAAACATGGTTTGTTTTATATCTAGTGCAATGCAGTCCAGTGGCAGAAAGTTAAAACAGTCTCTTTTTTAACATATGTCCCTATATAAGTTAGCACTGTATTTTTCCAATCATCTTGCCTCATTTCAAACCCTATTCCTCTTTGACTCTCACTGTGTCTAGTATAGGGTAGACAAGTAGGTGTTTATCACTAGCCTGTAATGGCTTTAAACAACAGTCCATAGATACTGCTGCAGATAACCTGTTACCATCAGCGTTTGCAACTGAATCCTTAAAGTTTCATGAATGTTTGATTAAGATGTAACAGAAGTCGGGCTAACATCCATATATTAGACTTGACTAGAAATTATGTGGCTACAGCAAAATGTAAACTACACCAGTACAAGCATTGTTTAAATGTGTCTATACTCATAACCGAAGCCCTAAAAAGGATTTCTGGTCACCTGTTTGGTAAGAAGTGAAAGAATGACTGCAAAGGAAAAAAAAATCTGTTTGTCAGAAACTAGTTTGACTTGATTGTACTTCTTGTTCTACATGGTTATTATTTTTAAATGGTTCCAGATAAAAAAAATTTCCCCTGAATGAAAAGCTATCAAAGTGACTCCTTGCAAAAAATAGCATTCTAAAAGAGATTTATTCTCACTGTAAACCTTGGCTTATGCTTTTGTTAGATAACACAGTATTGATGATGTTAGTGTTGCTCATGGGGAAGAAATTTCCATCACAACATTGGAATGTAGAATAACAGAAAACACAACATGGAATCTCCCATGACAATGTCTTATCATCAGTTGTTGGAGATGGTATTAACGACATCATAACATGTTTTGCCTATTTTTCTCTGAGGGTCTGAGGTTTTTCTCAGGCTTAAAGTCAAGTTTCTTTGCTCTTTGCAGTGAACATTAAGTGAATACAATATCTGGGCAGTATTATATTTATTACAAGTGTGTTTTTGCCAGCTTAAGGCCTGTGGTTTTGTCATGGTGCAGAATTTGGATGTTTGATAGATCTGAAAACAGTTTAGTACCGTAACTGGAGCCCAGGTCATTTATATTCACTGAAGGACCCTAAGAATTTTACACATTGTATTTTGTAGCATTATTCAATCTGGCTCATCTATTATTACTGATGAGGATATTTTTACTGCTGGCATCAGCTGAACTTGCCTTTGATAGTGGCTGGTGGATAATATCAGGCTATTTAACAGGAAATACTAATTTTGAGGGAAAATTTTGATTTAGATGTACAGTTTTACCCCTCACAGGCAACAAGATCGACTGTGTGCTTCGCTGACCATGTCTGGGTGATCAGTGCACATAGTAATGTCGAAATAGGCTTATCTTGATGAATCCCCTTAAATTTATGTGATGATTCGTCATGCAGCCCAAGCAGACAGTTAGTCTCCTCCACAGACCCCTGCTTTTACTTCTTTGAATCAAGCTTGATGCTGCACCATTTTAATGGTGGTCACAAAGTTTTGGTTTTGTTGGTCCTAATGGGTTATAGACAAGTGTTGTTGCCTCTCTGGAACCAGCTGTCCTGGTTGAGAGCCAGTTCTGTGGCTGTTGAAATACAAATGACTAGCTCAAGATTAGGTACTGGCTCTGGCTCTTGGAAATGCCTCTGTGGAAAAGGGGCATTAAAGAGATTTGCTGCTCTGATGAATTCATGTCCAAAACAGACCTTTATGTGTCTTCTTTGATATAAATCATGTCTATTACAAGAAGGGTGTGCATAATGCAACAATAAGGCATGTACAGTGTCAGGTATTTTATTTTATTTTATTAAAGAGGCTTTCACATGAGATTTGAGTACAGTGTTTTGAAGCATAAGCATATCTGCCACTGCGTGCTAATGGAGATGAATAAGTCATTTCCTTTTTTTGAGCTCAACATGACAGACAGTAATCCTGCCTGGCCTCAGAGGACTGAACAGGAAGACATCACAGTCTAGCACTCAAGTGTATGTGAAAACTCACTTTGAATCTCAGGTTTCTCTCGTTGTGGTGTCTCTGAGTCAAGTTTTACTCTGGGGACAGCCGAGTGAGCTGTGCGGCATGTTTAAGTACAAGTGTTTACCATTATTCACTGGCAAATGTGAGTGTGTTTGTATGTACATGTGTTCATGAAGGGTCACTACATGGCTAGACACCTCAAAAGCCAACAGACCTCACAAAAGTCTGCTCACATGTGTACAGAGTTCTTATGATTTTATGGTTTTGAAATGTTGATTTATATTTTTATTTAGTCTCTCAGTCCGGTTTGAAATCTCACTTTACAAGAGCACAAGTCATTTTAAACCTGTTTTGATAAATTCACTACTTTGAGATTTTCAGTTTTAGTTTTAAAAAGAAACGTAAAGAAACATGCACTCAGGTCTCTGGAATTTCAACACCCCGCAAAGGACCATAATCTTCAAATCTTCAGTTTGCATAGAAAATGTAAAAAACAGTGTCAAGGCATTGTCTAGAAACCAGTATTGATTGTATTGAACCTGTATTGAAGCCAAAGTATAGCTAAGCTATACGTTGGTTTTGTTACTAAAAGGATTTCAGTAATCCCCAGTTCTGCATACCTGTCTTTATTTGTAGTAGTCAGGCTGTCTGTCAGATGATTGGTCAGTAGGAAATACAGCACGAACCCCATAAATGAACCCAGACACACATCACCTTCCATCAGACTAACTTGTAAAAGGTGCCAACAGACAGACATGTGACTCAACAGAACAAACTCCTATGCCTCTGCGGTACACATCACAATCACTCAGCAGCAACCAAAGACCTAAATCAATTTGTCACGCATGCTTTATCCTCCCTCATCTCCCGCGACTCTCTTTCTATCTTGGTCGCTGTGTGTCTGTTATGTGTTGCTCATTCATTCTCAGCCACACACATGCACACACAGCAGGAACAGTTGCCTGTGGCTGGAGCTCGTCTGCGCCACAAATGCACGTTGGCGTCTGGCTACAAAGACCTGACAGGCCTGTGGAAGTCTTTAAACCACAAAGTGACACCTCATTCAGCACATTAGCTAGAAATGGTGACTATTAACCAACATGGAGAGGGAAATGCTCAGATTAAGTCACTATGTCCATCTTTCCCTCTAACTTAAGCTCAGAGTGATGCAGATTGTAGCAGGAGGGAAATTCTTTAATTACTCTCTGACTAATATCTTCCTTTTGTGCCTCCACTTGCTGCTTGATGGTTCAGTAGTTACTGAAAAGTTTCATTCATGTATTGATTTGTGGTATTTGGCACCGGAACCAAAAGTCACAACAGGAGCGCGTTTCTGACTGGAAAACATGTCTGTGTGGGTCTTTACATTGTCAGTCGGTTTACTTTAAAGGAATTATTTCCAGTCACTTCATCACACTAAATGAACCACAAAGTCTCACAGTGATACACAATGCCTCATTTAAACACTCAGCGTGTTAGATTTACAATGATCTGATTGGAGAAGTAGAATATAATATTCATAATTAAATTTTTAACTGTGTATAAGAACATGAATTTTTACAGTGGTTCCAAAAGGCCTTTTTCTTTTTTCCGTTTTGCAGTGGGTGATATCTGGCATCAGTGTGCATTACTGTCACCTGCTATGTCAGTGTGGACCAGACCTGTTATCGTCTCAACTACAAAGCCCGTGAGAGACGAAACGGACTGGTTGTAAGAAGGGATTTATTTTGTGGCCTGTAGATGAGTGTGTGTTAGGGGTATTCTATATATTGTCATATACAGCTTCATCACTAGATGTCACTAAATATCACACCTGGCAATTCCACATAAATGCATCTCTAAACTCAGAAACTACAAGATGCCTGCTCTCAAATAAAGCCTACAGTACTTCATGCATTTTGACTTTGCATGATGTTTTCTTAGCCTTTCATGAAAATTGTTGATGTTAAAAATTTAAATTGGTTAAATAAAAGTATTTTTAAAATGGCAAAAATATTAGTCCTCTGTCACAATGTAAATTCACCCAACATAATTTGTTCTGTCAAAAAAATCTTCAATTATAAAACGAACAGATGTAAACAATACAGCTGGCTTTGATGACAACATCATTAAACATTTTATGATTATATTAAATCCGTGATCAGCAGTTTAACACATCATTTCGACCTATGCAGTAAACTTTACACCTATTGTACGAGCATCTTTTATTGTCTGGAACCTGATCCTCTGGGTTATCTAAGGAACTAGCGCAGCTTCACCCTACACAATGCAATTATAACATGCATTTTTGTTGTGAAAAGGATCATGATTTGTGGTGAAATGGCAACATCTAGAAAGATTCTATAGTGATGATAGCGAGGATACGATGTAGGATCCTGTTGTTTGTTGTTTTTTTTGGTTCTTTTTTATTTTTACTGAAGAAGGTCAGTAGTGATGTGTCTAACTAAAGTGAAGGAACTTTGTGTGTACGTTCTACTTTGTCCTCTTCACTGTGTATATGTACTTTATTTTACTTTGTATTGGCTTTAACAAGGACTGTAGCTAATTTAGAAGATGTATTGTGCCTGCTGGCTGTTTACACTTGGGTATAAGGAAAGATTCAGGCTTGAGTTAATACAGAAAAAGTCCCAAATAATTGTGTATTGATTAATATTTAAACTAAATTGTTTTCTAACTCACCAAAGTGGTTTTAAGGCATATAAAACATTAATATATGTTTAACATAAATATATGTTGAGAGTGCAAATCTAGTTTTATTGTTCTATTGAACAGTGTTCCACAGTACATCACTGTATAAAGATCAGGGACTGCTGAGAATATTAAATTGGTCACGTGGTACTGACGTGCTGAATATGTGCTTTTTACACATTGAAAAGCATTTGTTCTCTAGTGGAGTGACCATGTAGTACCAGGTATTTGTAAATGACTTCTGATCAACTGAGTTAGATTACTCAATTTACCGTAAATTATTGCAAGAAGTTAAGAAGAATAAGAGCTATTTTCAATTTGAGGCTTTATCTTTGTGCAGTGTTAAAAGGCACAGAGGAGAGTTAGTAATGTTATCTTTAAAGTGTTTGCAATGGTGTTGTATGTTGTGCTGTCTGAAAATACACAAAGGTATGCTGCTTTCATTCAACACATGCATCCTGTTTTTTTATTTTTTTTTAAAGAATAATGAAATGATTACAAAAGCTGAGTTGGTTTAACCTAAATGACCCAGGATTTTACGCAGGTGTTGTAGTGTAAAGTTGTAACTGTATTTATACAGGCAACATTATTCAGTGTGACAGTGGTGATACATACCGCACTAACAATGTAAATGCACTGGAAAGAAAAAATAAATAAAAAAATACATTTATGACCAATTCAAACTATAAGAATATCCAGGACATATAATAATAAAATATTATCAACATGTTAGTACCTAAACCATGTCTTCTGTTACTTCTCTTTTGGGAGGCTGACTCTGAGAAATGCACTGTTGATGTGAGTAACATTTTTCATATTCATTGTGTTTCAGGCAGTCAGGTGTTATGTTTCTTACTCATATTCACGTCAGTTATATTTATCAAGCACCTATCATAATCTTGCTGAGACAATGAAAATGGACCTCATCAGTCATCACTTTACCATTAAGGTGCAGAGATGAGTGAAAAATAGACTTATTGCTAGTATCTCTTCTTTTGCATGCCGGTATTTATCAAACGAAACTCAGTCTTTCTTTTAATAAATGACCCACTCACCTCTACTTATGGGTGTTTCCTTATAGTCCTTGCCTTTTTGGCAGGTTTGACTCCAGGTCCTCACCAGTCACAGTCATTCCTCATCCTTCTGTCTTTTGTCAGACAGAATAAAGCCTCAGCATAAAAAAATGTATTTTTGCACAGGAGAGAGGAAAGTCCAGTGAGGCTGCAGCAGTAAACACCTAAAGCTAAATCATCTGCAGCAGAGAGAACTGGTGTCTTTCACAGCCTCACACAGAATCTGCTTCTCTGGACCTGCCTCAGTCCTCCTCCCATTCCAACTGAGACATTTAACTATTTTCTAGAAGTAATGAAGCCATGAGCAGTGACGCCCCTTTCCCCTCCCCTAGACAAAGGGCAGATCATGGAGGCATTCTCCAGTCCCCCCACTGAAGCCCTGGCCCCCTGCAGTCTGCCCCCCCCCCACACACACACATAGACACACACACCTCAGCCTCTCTATTTTTTCTTTCCACTTCTCTGTTCCAGTGAGACCAGGAGTCTCTGTGTGGAGACTGGCAGAGCTGACCAGCAGCTGCATGAGTTGCAGAATTGGTCACAGGTTTGGAGCATCTGTGTTTTGACCAGTACTGACAGAGGGAGCTCCACAGGAACGAGATGCATTTTGTTTCCAACCAATAAGTTGAAAATACCCACACTGTTTTTGGGATTTTAACTGTACAAATGTGATGTGTGGTTGTATGGGTTTGCAAAAGACTTATAAGTAACATCCAACAGGTGTCTGCACATTTATGTTTAGAGTAAGTTTCAGAAAGATTAAGATTTGAGTTTGCAAAAGGAAAACCTATTACTAATAATGTAAACATCATCATGAAATACATTAGGAATAAATTTTAACCATTTTTGAACAGAAGTAGTTTAGATTGTGTTTTAGCCACGTACTAGGTTTAGATGCTAGATGTTGTGTCATAATAATACTAACCTTAAGCAAACTTAAATGGATTTCACTGAAAGGGATACATTTTATTCATGTCGATTCAACTTTTGTTTAGAATTAGGGTTCCATGAAAAGAGTAGATACAGTACAGTGCCCTCCGAAAGTATTGGAACAGTGAGGCCTTTATTTTTGCTGTACATTGAAAACGTTAGGGTTTGACATCAAACAATGAATGTGAGACAAAAGATCAGTATTTCAGCTTTTATTTTCAGGTATTTAATTCAAAATCCATTAAAGAACTTTGTAGATAGCATTGTTTGTAGCGAAAACACCAAAATTTTAGGTGAGCAAAAGTATAGGAACAAAATACATTTAAGTGAATAATACTTATGTATTTATTATTTCATTCTTGTCCTCAAGGGAGGAATGTTCAGATCTTGGCCAGGGAAGACTGGTGGTTTGAGCATGGAGTGACAGAAGGAAAACCACATGCCTTGGAGTGGGAGCTAACAACACAAAGCCGTCACTGGGCGTGCTTACGGCTACTGTTCTTAGCTATCAACA
>JAQQAE010009234.1:0-14721 GCA_029823295.1 Pseudamia nigra
CACCCCCGACGTTTTTAAATGTTCAACTTTTGTTGTTTACAAAATAATATTACAGGCGCATCAGAATATTGTAGTACATTCTTAATCTGTTTCTGCCGAAGTCACAGATCTGCAGCTAATGAGCAAGAGATGAGATAAAATGTGCAGTGGGAAATAGCCTGTAAATGACGAGTAGTGCAATTGTGAAAATGATTTTGGAGGAGAACTGTACTTTGCATGTGATATAACAAGTAAAGGAAAGATAAATATCTGTAAATGAGCGAAAGGTACTTTCAGAAAATGGCAAACTTCTTACCGACGATGACAACTTGATTCAAAGCTTTTTTCATCAGTTTGCACTATTCATCTTCATAAAGCTTATAAATGATAATGGACTGTTTTTCAAAATGGTAAACATACCCATACCTTTTGGCCATTAGAAAGTACGTGATCCACATTAACAACATTTAGTTAATTAGCTAACAGTGATTTGTATACCATGGAGTAATTCCTTAAGTGGCTATCAGCTCTACATGCGGTGGCTTTGGGCTGACTGATTATATGTATGTTTACTTCTTTGTTACTGCACTGTGCTGTTTGATGGTGTTGTACCATTACAGGGGTTGGGAACTTTTACAGTTTTCAGAGGTATTTTAGACAGAAGGCAAAAAAATGTGTCTGGAGCTGCAAAAAAAAAACCAAAAAAAAAAACCAAAAAAAAAAAAAACTCAAACAAACACAAAAACCTTTAAACACCTGTGTTTTAGGTAGCAACATGTTAACACCAATTTTTATTTTCATATAATTCATTATTTTGTTTATTTTGTTTTTTTTTTTACAATTTCCTTGATTATTTGCTCACTTTTGTAAAAAAAAATTATTTATTTTTGTGATTTTTTTGTTCATTTTCCTGATTATTTTGCTTATTGTTGTTCATTTTTGATCATTTTCATTGTATTGTAATGTTATTCTTGTTCATTTTCTTGATGATTTTGTTCATTTCTTAGATTATTTGTATCAATTTTTCCTTATATTTTGTTCATTGTGTAGATAAATTTTTTCCCTCATTTTTATGGATTAAATTGTGTTTTCTCCTTCAGTGGACAAAGCCACAGGAGCCACTTGAAAGTGGTTCAAGAGCCACGTGACACTGGAGCCACAGGATGCACACCCCTGTACTAAGATAACCAGAAATGACTAGCATGTGGGTGCGGTGGCACAGACAAACACAATAGTTACTTTTTGATAACTAGATTTTATTTGCAAGTTTAAAACAAATCTAAATATTTTGGCTCCAACACATTATGGGCCCTATTTGCCGCACGGCATCTTGTTGCAAAGTGAGTATGTGCATTCCTATCTTGCCTCAGCGAAATTGCCCACTTTCCACCATGTGCATTTAGTTATTTATTCATATTTCACATAGTCAAATGGACTATGGGTTGAAAAACTGCAAGCATGTGAGTACATCGAAGCTGGATGTCTTATTTAATGATGGCGATAGAATACCATCATGTTGATGAGTATTAAAGGGAATGGCACATAGAACTTAGGTTTGAATGGTTTATTGCACATTATGCAAAAAACCCCACTGATAATTGATAAACACTGCCTGTCTGGATGATGCGCCAGGCACAGGGCACATAGTCACTTTGGCAAGAGACCCTACTTGACCTGGCCACGCCCCCAATGATCACAGACTTTAGACTATTGACTTTGCACTTTAGACTTCCAAAATTGGGCCTTATGTCAAGTTTGATGATGAGTGTGACGTGTCACTTTTATCAAGACTAAACGGCTGAAGATTCACTGAGGTAACATTGGTGTGATGTGGATAATCATTACATTAATGACACACGCTCACATGCAGTGTAATTTAAAAGCAATTATGGGATCAGTAACCTTTTTAATTCAATCATCACCAAGAGTAGGTGCCATGTGTCATGCTGTATCACCTGAACTTGGTGGAAAATGGAAACATTAATAAAATGTTAATCAATCACACAGAAGAAGGATAAGCTGGCAGGTAGGTCAGATAAGATATTGACAGAGATGTTACATTTCTGGACTATAATGGAGCTACAAAGCAGATTTTGGAGAGAAAATAGACCCTGTTTGCACAGAATGTATTTTCCAACTAGTCTAATTCAATATAGTAGGTCACACTGTATTTTCCAAAAAGCACCATATGCCATACATAAATAGTAACACAGACACACATATACACACACATGCAAGCACAGGCCTCCAGTTTTGCCACAGGATGCTTTTTTCCAGCTGTTTAAACCATGGCTCAAATTAGCTGCTCAGCCATTGGAAGGAAAGGCAGGCAGGATACCAGTAATTACTGTCTGATTGGTAGAATGGCTGCAATTAGCAAGTTTGAGTCTTGAAGATTTACATACATATAAAAAGCTCATGAAAGCAGGGCATGATTATTATTATATAGACCATTATAGCATACTGGTCCACTATAGGAGCTACACTAAACCCAAGTTGATATAACTGTTTCAGCGACCCACCAAATGATGATGATAAAGGTGATTTTAAAAAGCCGTAGTTTACTAAACACTTAGCATTATCAGTTTATGAACTATTTATCATTCATTATAACCAGTGTAAAGGAATCTATTTGCTCTGTGTACAGTATCTGCTTGCTTCATCCCCAGCAGCACTGAGGAGCGTCTCAGCAGTGGTCCTCCCTTATCACAGCACATTTAACAGGGGGCTAATCCAATCAGGTGGAATAACAAGGTTGCTCTCTGTGAGTGGAGGAGGATCAGGCAAGTGCTCCTCTGCTTCCCATTAGTGTGTGTCTCTCCAGCCGGGCCTATCCTAATCCCATTTCCCCATCTAAAGCCTCAACCCAAACAAGCACACAGGACAATAATCTCTGGTCACACTCCTGTTGGCTGCCCCGGGCCTCCTGATGCTGCTAATGGAGGTCTAGTCAGGGAGATGCCAAGGGACTGCAAGGGGACTAGATCAAGCATGTTCACCACAACATCCTAAGCCTATTCTTTGTTTACATCTTCTCTCTTGTTCTTCTCTTTTTTCATCTTTGCTGGTATTGTGTATCTGTTGCTGATTTGTGTTTTCCCTGCACCGCCAAATACATGCAACCACAGGGAAAATCTGGTCTTTGTAGAGGTTTTTTTTCACTTGACTGTTGTCACTAGTATTGTTTTATAAACACATCTGATTGGAGGTAATTTCATTGTACACACACTGCCAGGAGAACTGACTAAAAACTATGCGTTGCTAGAAGTGAGAAGACGTACACGTTTGTAGCACGGTCGGGAAAGTCATTCGATGTTTTTTCAGACCTTTGACAAAATAGGAAAAGAGTCAGAGAGAATTTTTTGGCTCTGCATCTCCAAATTTCTGTGCCTGTTGACGGCACATGTGCCCCAGATGCAGGGTCCCGATCCAAACCCAGGCTCATCCAGACGCCACCCCGAGTGTCTCAGATCACTTACACACTCTCCAAGGGCCTTGGAAAAAACAGCCTCATACACATTTCTCATTTCTTTTGGTTTCCATAAGAAAAATGTATCCTCAATTTCCTAATGAATTCCAACTGAAATATGGTTGGTGCAACAGCATGTACAGTACCTCAAACAAGGCTTTTTTCAGTTCAGCGTTCAACATTTCCATATGGAAGATGTTAGTTTTGTTCTTAAGCTTTTGGACAATTTTGATCACTGCATTTAATATTTCAGGGACAGAGCAAAGCAAACTATAAGAAGTTGTTTTTGTAAATTTGATTGACTTCTTGACCTAAAATAAGATTTTGCCTTTATCTTTACCAGACGTACATTTACTCCTTTACATGTAATTAAATTGTTGTTTTCAAATAATTGTACTTCTGAGAGTAGTTGTTTTGCGGAATGCTCAATTACATTTGTAATGAAAAAAGCATATGTCTCCTCAGTTACATTTTGCGCCACCTCAATGAGAAAAATACAAAATAGTCAAATAAATCTAAAAATAATGAACTAAGGAATCAAGCAAATTATCAAAAATAAACAAGCAAGAAAATGAGCAAAAATGTAAAACAAATTACAAAAATAATCAAACAAATGAACAAAATAAATTTAATTAAATTAACAAAAAAGGCAGAAATGAAGAAAATAATTAAGTAAATTAACAACATAATAAACAAAAACATCCCCAAAACAAACAACAAAATGTGCCAAAATGATCAGAATAATGAAGCAGCTTCACAAAAATGAACAAAATAAGCAACTAAAACAAAAAAAATCCAAAATATGCAAGAAAATAACTAAAAGTGAACAAATCCAGCATCAACATTGGTAAAATAAAATAAAAAATAATGAAGTAAGTTAAGAAATGAACAAAGTGACCAACAAAACTGAATAAATATAAAAAAAAATAAGTAACAAAATTAGCAAAATAATCAAGGAAGTGAACAAAAATGAATAAGATATTTGTTTGAATACAATGTGCTGTAATAAATTACAAGTTATGAGGTTCCTCAATAAGTAGTTTTTATGAGATTAATTTTTAAACTTTTACTCCAGTACTTAAGTTTCTGAGTACTGACTACTACTTGACTCATTCTAATTAGAAGTAACAATACATTGGCTTGAGTACTAGTTCTGTGTACTCAACACACCACTGAACTTCACACACATCTTTAAACCCTTCTCCACCTTAACAGGAGAAGATTTGAGTGCGTGACCGCTGGGGAAAGGTGCAATCTGTGTAATGCTCTGTGTGTACACAGCTGCCAGTAGAACTAAATCACAGCCATTAGACTCAATCAATTAACAAGCAGATTTTTCTGCTCACTGACAAGTCATACCTGAGTCTGATAGCTATTTATTTAATCATCCTGTCAAAGGAGCAGCCATAGAACTAAGTAGGATCACCAAAAGACTGTTCAGAAACACAAAATAAAAACACCAGGTTCAGAATTGTTGGGATCGCTTGTGCAAAACAAAACCATATTGATTTGGTGACTTTGAAGAGAATCTTTATGCTCATACTGGTAACATGTTTAACCCTTTTCATGCGTAGTGTCCACTGCGCTGCCCTACAAGGTAAACTGACAGGATGAGGTGACAGTAAATTTATAGTAATTACAAAAAGACAAAATGCAAATATAACAAAGTAACCAGGAAAAATGGGCAACGTAAGAAGAAAAATGTAAAAAATACTAAGGAAAATGAATAAAAGTAAACAAAATCAGAAGAAACATAAAATAAACAATCAAAAAATGAAGAAGAGGTGAACAAAATTGGCAGAAAAATGATAAAATAAGAAGTAAAATAAACAAACCAATCAAGAAAAGGAACCAAATTACGTGCAAAAAAGAAGAAAAATGGGCAAAGCAATCGAAAAAAATGAAGAAAAAGTGAACAAAATCTGAAAAAATGGAACAAAATAAGAAGCAAAGTGGACATACAATTGTATTTCACTAAAATGACATTATTTGAATGATTTTTTTTAGCAGTATCAAAAGGCCGAAAATGTCATATCTCCACTTTTTTAATCATTTATGGATGAGAGGGTCAAAAAAGCTTCCACTGTTTGTATGTTTCATGATTAAGCTTCTAGTGCAAATGAAAATCTAAACCATTTTGTTTGTAATCTTTATTTCATTTTGATCCACCAACAGTGTAAATAAAGCCCTTCTCAGTTTGGTTTACTGTAAAAAAATTCAACAGAAATGTAAGTATGTGTTTGGTTTCCTTGGAATTCTACAAATTTATCAAACTCTTAGGTCAGATTTTGGCAGATATACCAAAAAAAAATATTTCTCTCAGCTTGTTAGATCTCAGAACAGCAGTACGTCTTATAAGCTGGTCTATTCTTTCATTTAATTTCACTGTGTGCTGGTAAATTAACTTAATAGCTTACAATTATAGCTGCCCATAAATTGAAAATGGGATGCTTTTAAGAGCTGCTGGTCAATGTAATATGGGGGTTAGGAGCAGTGACCTGGAAGTGGTTAGAGGCTGCAAAAATTTGCACACGAGGGATTGATTCTTGGTGAAATCAGCACTGGCAGCTCTTGATTTAATGTTTCCAAAAGTATTGCTCAATGGAGCTTTAATCACACATAAGAATCTTGGATAATTTTCTTTTTGATAATTGTTAGAAAGCTTATGGTTCCAATTCACGTATCACTTTGAATTTTCCCCAAATCTCCTTATGTCAAGTTGAGATGTCTGCTGTTGTTAATTTCCGCCATCAAGACATAAGCCTCCATAAGAAAAAAATCATAAAAAACATTCTAAACATTTCCAAAATTGTTGCAGTACTTACATTTGTTTCAAGAAAGCTTTAGCAAGTTCTGTTAACAAGTGTAAGGGGATTTTTTTGTGAATAATTAAAACAAACACCTTTTACGTCATTATCTGTCGCAATCACCTAACTGGGGAGCACACAGGGAGCACCACCAGTTTTTCACCTGATTATCTATGATGTTCTGTAAAATAGTGCAGAAAGCATTTTCGTGAAGTAGGAAAAACAGTTATTACTTTGTCCACCCACACATAGAACTAAGAGCTGTGCACAGCCCACATAAACCCCACCATTCAAATGGTACCACTTCATAGTTAATGTTGTATATTGCTCTGTTACAGATTCTGCCACTTATTGTCGATGTTTTAGATGGAGGTGTTTTGTACTAATAGTGTGTTTTGTACAGCCCCAGTGCATACTCCAGACAAATGTATAGATTTCAGGTGGGATGGGGAGGATTCTTCCCCCCGCAGTAAAACACTCTTCTTTAGATGATATGCAGCTCTTTTGTCTGTAAGAATCCTGCTTTACATAAGTAATGGCAGTTTTGTCTCATTGTTGGTTAATTTCATTTTCTTGATTTTATACATTTCTGTTGATTTTAGGTGATTTTGTTCATTATGATTTAGTGCTTATTTTGTTTATTTTGATCAAAATGAACCAAATAGGTTAAAATTCACTGCTTTACTCATTTTTAAGCTCATTTTGTCATCTGTTTTGTGTCACTCACTTGTGTATTTTGTTCATTTTTGTGATAATTTTCTTAATTTTTGTTCATTTTTTGAATATGCTGTTTATTTTTACACATTTTCTTAAATGTTTTGCCCATTTTTATTCATTTTCTTTATTATTTTGTGTATTTTGTTGCTTATTTTGTTCATTTTTGTTCATTTTTATTGATTATTTTGTTCATTTTTTGCTTATTTTCTTCATTTTTTTCATTTTTCTTGATTATTTGGTATGTTTTTACTCATTTCATTGCTTAACTTAGCTCATTTTGTTTTTTATTGTTGTTTTCATCATTTTTGTTAATTCTGTTCACTTTCATCATTATTTTGTTCAGTTTTCAAGTTGTCTTGACTTGTTCAGTTTTGTTCATTTTCTTGACTACTTTGTTCCTTTCTTCATTTTTACTCTGAGTATTCTGTTTATTTCCTCTCATTTTCTTTATAATTTTGTTCATTTTTATTCATTTTTTTGATTATTGTCTTCATTTTTATCCATTTTCTTAATAGACAAAATCGACACCCTTGCTCACAGAAGTGTTTATGGTGGCAGTTTGCTGTAAAAAATACAGTATTTTACTATTTACATAAAGGTTCAAATTCCTTTATGCTAACCTGCATTTATTGTTATATTTGTAAATAGACTGCTCAGTTTGCTACATGTACCAAAGACCATGCAGGAATCAGGTTTTGTTAAATAAATGATCCTGTTGAAACTCATTAAACCTTAAACCTCAGTTGTTACATACAGTATTTACTGATGTGATTTGTGGTAACTTTGTGTATTACACAGCCACAGCTGGAAGTTTAACTTGGCAAGTGACCTAAGGGAAAACATTAGTCATAGCAGTACTGAGTTATCATAGATTTTCACATGATGGACATACACATGTCATATCCAGCTCTTTTCAAGTGAAAAACCCTGGATCATGTGTTCTCATTGTGACAGTCTCATCTTGGCTGAACATCAGGCAGACAGCTCACCATTTGATTGTTGTATCACTCCAGGAGAAATGACCAGCAATCACTGAAGCTATGCTGGTAGATTAGTGAAATAACATCCCTGCTGTTTTGATTTATGCTGACATCTGCAAAGTTTCTAAAATTATTACTTACATGACGGTTTGGACTGATGACCAGTCGGACACTTCTTTCCACCTCCATTTATGTAGAGCTGCTGACCCTGGAGCAGGTGCTGAAGGCAGAGAATATTCATTTTCTGTGGAAGTAAATTCCTGCACTTGCTCAAAAATTATGCATAGTGGCGTCTAATCATTTAAATATACAATGCCACTGAGACATACAGTGGCTTTCTTTACTCATGTTTGTTCTTGTACACACTAATCTACAAAATTGGTAAAATGGATTTAAAGAGTCCTGAATTTCTCACTGAATAAGCAACAACATTTTGCTGCTATTCCTCAGCACGCTGATATGAATACATTGTGAGACCTGTTTCTTTTTTATCTACAATTTAATTTTGGTAGACATGTGCATTAAACCAAGCACAGGCGTTTTCCTAAACCAAACAAGTCCTCTCTGTGGTTGAAATAAAATATATTTGCCATCAGTGGTTAGTTAGATACAAGCATGATTTTAGAGTGACAGGATGTGAACGTTTTATCAAAGTTAAATCCTCTTAGCAGTTCTGTAAGCTGATCATGAAGGTATTATAATGTTTGGCAATCCATGGTCAGGAAGTCTCATCATCTCCAACTGTTGAGGAATTGCTTTTACCCACAGACCAGTGTGGGGCCTGTGGATCAATTTCCTGATGCTCCCCTTTCAAAATATACACCGAGGTCTCTGCGGAGGCAGTGCGGTCCGCATGAGGGCAGACAGAGAAAGTGATGCAGGGAGGGAGTGATGGAGGAGGACAGTTTGGCCCTGGAAGTCTCCACCTGGTGGGGTGGTTGAAGGCCAGCAAGGAGCCCCCACAGTACACAAAGCTTGCCTTGTGTGAGATAAGCGACGGGCACCGGGAGGGCCCTACGGCACTATTTTCACAATCAGAGCCAGTTTGTTTTCTTTAGGCCTCAGAGCCTGTGCCTGACAGGAGAGCAGCATGCTGGTAGCGCTGGAGGTTGTGTAGGGTAGAACTGTTCAGGGAGAAAGGGGGTTTCCTACAGGGTGGGCTGGGTTTCAGGGGTTCCCAAACATTTGCCTCTTCTTTTGCTATATTTGTTTGTTTAACAGAAGTCACAAGACAAATTTTGAGCTTTAAACCTGAAAATTCCTTTGTGCATGATTTGGTAGAGCATGCCTTTATTATGAAAACATAAAAAAACTAATAAAAAAGAACACACATCATATTCACACAAAAAACTTCATGTAATTAATTACTGTGTACTTACGTACAAGAAAAGTATAGTGAAATTGTCAGCAACTGAATTGGTCAACAACTGAAAGATTTGCTATTTAAATTCACCAATTAGCTGTTTTTCCTCAAAAAATGATTTGATGGCAAAAATAGCTCCATTACTACAATATTAAAAAAGAAATATATTTAGTTTTTCTTTTGTTTTTACTGTGTAAGGTGTTTTTGAGCATGCTGCTGATGCTTTAATGGCTCCTGTGGACCCCCACCATACATACTCCACTGCTAATGTGCCTGTTTCTATTTTCTTTTGGCAATATCCTTGTGGTGCAATATTATGAGTGTTTATAGTCAAAAGCCACAGTGTAAAGGACTCAGAGTTATAAGAATGTTTTCTTGGTAAATACTATTCGGAAAACGATACTAAAATTTAATTAGAAACAGTTGCATTACTGTTGTGAAGATGAGATGCCTAAAGGCAGTATTTTCAGAAGTACATGTATTTGCTTTATCCAGAAGTACAACAAGGAAAATGCAGCGAGGCGATATTCAAGGAAAAGAGATTTTTCAAAGAAAATGTAGCTACAGTTAGAGAATTGCATTTTGCAGCCATTCCTGTGATTATTTTTAGTGCTTATCTGATTTTAAGTTAATTTCTTATTAGGTACCAGTGGAATATACTGAATGCTCCCAGGCCTGCGTTGGGATTATTTAAAAGAGGTTTCTCTGCAGGCAGGTTTCATGATTTTCCTCCCCATTCTACCGTATGTCTTGGCCCATCAGAGGCTGCTGGCCGCCAGGACTCCTCTCAGCTCGCTCCCAGAAGACCCCTGGCTCCACAGAAACAGGAAATGATAATAGTATTCCACTGCTTTTCCTCCCCCTATCTGTATCCCCATTTCTTTCTCTCTGAATGGACAAAAAAGGATAAAAAACAGACATGTAATGACATATATGTGTGGAAAAAATATAAGTGGACCACAATAGAAACCAAAGGTATATACTGCAATTTGTACTTTAGTCATGTCTGTGTCCCAAAACATGCATTTAATGTAGTTGTTTAATTCCATATATCTAATTGCTTTGTTAAGATAATCATCTGTTTTGTGTGTATTGTCTTACTTGTTTATTCATCCTCATACTACAATACCATACCACTTATTCACTGAGATCGCGGGATTTGTCTGTGTGTCTGCTGAAAAGCAGACAGTGTCAGTTGTGTCTATTTGAACTACTGCGTCTCCACAGGTGGATGAATGACCCCCTCACCCCTCGACTCCAAGTGTTTATGAGTCGCTTAACCCATGGCCAAGCAATGTGGTGAAGCCACCCAGCTCTAGTCATATCAGTGGGATCTGCTAACTAGCCCCCATGGACACTGCCAGGTTTTTATAGTAAATCGTGGAGCAAAACCACAATTGACTCAAAAGAGATAGACTTGCTCTGACTTCATAGCATTTTGCGGTCTACATTTCCCTTTGAGTTCATTTTTTTTCCTTTGAGTTCCTTCTCTTCTATTTTCTTCTTTCATCTTAATTTAAAATGCAGCTGGATCCACCAGTCTTTCGAATAGTTTTTTTTTGTTTTAGCCTTTTAAAAACAGCGTTTTATCGTTTCGGCTTTTTACTGTAAGATTTATTTTTTATGAAAGACTTAATGTGTTCAAGAAGTCCCAGAGTTTGCTGCCATAATGGTGTAGCCACAAAAAATGTTCTTCAAACAAAGTAATTTGTATGAAGATATTTTGTCCTACAGTGCAGTTCTATATGAGTATTCAGCTCAATGTGATCCTCATATAGCCTTTTTTACTATAGAGGGGTTGTAGAGAAGGCACAAGATAACCCCTGCAGAGCACAGATGTAGATCGTTGAAGCCAAAAGCACCAATTCTCTTTGCCAAAATACAGCCATAAAAATCTGCCTGCAGTAAGTAACCATGAAACCAAAATGTCTCTTTTCCTAAAGCAGAACTGTGGGATCTGCCCCATCAACCATGAACCTGAGAGTAACACAGGGGAACTAGAGAGGAGTGCTGAGGCCTGATTGGGTGGAAAACCATCTGGGAGCTAAGTTTATACTGGACAAAGAAATGTGCACACCAAAGTCATAAACATTGTGTGTCATTGCACATAGATTCTTGCAAGGGCCTTCAGTGTTGTGAGGATCATATAGAAGCATAATCTGCAAATACAAAATCAGTACAAAACATTCTTGTAACCTTTCCTCAGGCCACACCTTGTACTGATATCTGTTTTTGGCATTCAAAATGCATAACTAACAGAGTCCCGGTGTTCGTGCCAAGGGTTCCTTAGTCCAATGGCGAACTCCAAAGCTCTCAGCCTGGGCAGAGGAGGGCAGAGCGCTGGGTGTCTGTTCTCTTTCCCAGGCTTGGAGTTGTTGCACTGTGCTCCACTCCTGTGGTTTCTCTCAAAAGTGTAAGTTTGGTGGTTGGCAGAACTGCAAAAATCTTATTTTTCCCTGATGTGTTTTCAGTATAGTGATAGATTACTGTAAATTCCTGTTTAAAATTGCAGTTCAACTACACTGCTACATACCAGATCTTCAAGTGACCTCAAAATATATAACAACTCATGCAATAATTGTACAATACAGACAAAGATCAAACAATGGCTATTTTGAGGAAGTCAGATTTCCTGACAAGATGATTTTATTATACAATAGAGTCATGGCACTGTACATATTGTATATACATATATTTTAACTTTTTGACTGTTGTACAGAATAGCTTTGACATATGTTAGTTTTGCCAAACTTTAAGCAGACCAGCATTTTCGCATGTCTATGCCAAGGTAAGTGTGGATGAAATTTTTTGTCTCCATAAAATCATGTTTTTCGCTATTAATTAAAATTACCATATTTGGATCTGTATTCATTTTGCTGCAACATGTGGTATTTCTTTTCTTTCTGTCTTCATCAGCTAAACATATAGCACATAAACTGCACATACAGCACATACTAATACACACACTCACACACATACAGTGTTACTGTGCAGCAGTTTACTCATGTAATGTGACCTGGAGGGGCGCCAACGAGCCAAGGGAAGGTCCGTGGCCTGAGGCCTGCCGACACCTCTCCCCAGCCCTGTTGAAATGTTTATTTATAACTCTCTTCCAGCTCCACCTCCCCCTGTCGTCTGCCAGCCGCCATGCCAATCCAAACACACTAGGCCTCTCCAGACTGATCCAGAGCATGATTTCAGAAAGAAGAGAACCCTTTCCCCTCTTTTTCCCCTTCTCATGCCCAAATACTCCTACCCTTTCCTCCCTCCTTCTCCCCCTGTCTCACAGTGTCTTCCAAAGAGTAATGCTTAGGGAGAGGAGAACTGAGTAGAGACAGAAGGGAGAGGAATGGAAGGGAGGAATGGATAGAAGAAAAGGGAGGGAGGGGGCAGAGGTTTACTCCATCCAGCCTGGGCTGCTAAATTGGTTTCAGAGCAGCAGTTGGACTCCAGGGATGCACGGCACACACTGCCGACTAGCTGTGTTTGCTTTTGTGGGGTGTAGGAAATCTGATCTTCATCCATGTAGCCAACCTACATCCCACATCCCACCCATCACTACCGCCAAGAATGAAGAGAGCTATGAGGACAGTCACCCTAAAAGGGGTATCACTGATACTTTAGAAATAAAAATAACAAACATTAAATCTGAGCATGGAAAAGTGTATATTTCATTGAAATGTTGAATGGTTACATCATACCACATGAACCATCTTTGTAACTGGCTGGAAGTCACATGTCTGTGAAAGGTAGGATGACATGTTCAGTCCCTGGTGAGCCCAAGGCTGAAGGCTCTCTAAATAGGTTTAATTGGGCCAGGCCTACACTGCCATGCAGACATCACCAGACAGACACAGGGCTTCAGGGAAAAGCAGCACACCCAAGAGACCTCAGGCACACTGTCCCTATATCTGACTTGGTGCTGTTGTGTTGCTCATTTGGTATACTCACAGTTTAGGGACATGCTGCTTACACGTTGCCGTGTCCAAGGGAGCTGTGCCAAATTACCAATACCAGTTGTTTATCCAAAAAACATGCTCATACAGCACAGCTATGATTGGTTTGTTGCCCAAGGCATAACTCTAGCTCTCAAAAGTGGGAATTGTTTACCTCTTTTTGCTTGTGTGTGTTTGTGTGCTTGTTTATGTATCTCTGTTTATGCGTTACTACACACAAGTGCATCCTTTAGTATAGGCGTCTTTGCAACAGTCCTCTCCAACTCAACCGGCGAGGTCTGTGACATCCCCTGCAGCGGATGGTAAAACGCCATAACAAAACTGAAATGTATACTGTATTATTTCCACTCCATAAATGAAGCTAATATCTGATAAATAATATATGATGTGTCAAATATTTATTCAAATTGCAAGTAGGAAAAAGACAGATATGTCAGGAAATACATATATGTAAACTGGTCTATAAAATATGCTATATACATTACACTAAAACTGTTAGTAGTTTCATTATGCGGCAAGGTGGTGGAGGTGGGAGTGTAAAGCGTCAAGTGTCACTGAGGTCAGAGTGTTGCTTTTATGTACATGCCATTGCCGTCAGTATCTCTTCCGCCTTGTCTTTTTTTACTCTTTAGTCTGTCTTACACATGAAAAAATATACACATTCGGGGCAGATCTTCATTTCTCTCTCAGACAGTTCGCTTGCCTTGCATCTGAATGGACTTGTCTTACACAGCGTAGGTATATGATGACAAATCCCACATTTAATTTACTCTGCCTTCTTGCAATGCATACCAACTTCTTTTATTTAATATATGATCATGCTTTAAAAGCAACCAAGTGTTGAGTGAACCAATACGCACTGTGCATGCACACTGAAACACCTTCCGTTACAGCGCATGGTTGTCTGTTTTGTGTGTGTACATCCAGTATGAGTGAGTATGCGTGCATTCATTTATTTTTGTGCGTGTGGGTTCCTCTGTGCTCATTTGTGTGTTTATGTTCTTGTTTGTGTGTTTGTCATGAGTAAGTCCTGGGGGAATGTGGTCTCCACAGTAACCGTCTTTCCCGGTGGTCTGTCATTAATAGTCTGTTGGGTGTTGATGATTTAGATCCAGTGAAAAAAAAGCACGCAGTCAGATATATCAAGCGAAATCTCATAAAATCATTTAACAACTCTGCATAATAAACATCTCGACAAGTAAATAAATAATGAGTAAATCAAGGGGTCAGTTTGGGCAACCTTTTATTCAGGCTGTTGTGTGTGTGCTGTGTGTGTGAGTGAGTATGTGTTCATGCATTTGGTGTTTGTTTTTCCTCTTTGTCTCATTTCTCCCCCCGCCTCTCCCGAGTGAAGAGAAATTGAGAAACCAATCTAAAATCCATCAGGACTTCCCTGCCCACAAGCCCCTCTCCCCAAACCATCCCCCCCCAAACCCACCACCCCAACAAC
>JAQQAE010009235.1:0-14720 GCA_029823295.1 Pseudamia nigra
AAAGAAAAGTGCACAAAATAATAAAAAACAAAAAAGAAAAAATAAAAAACAAAAATGACAAAAAAAACTGAACAAAAACAAATCTAATACCAAAAAAAAATCAAACAGAAAATCTAAAAAAAATAATCAATGAAATGAATAAAAATGAACAAAATAATCCATAAAATGACAAAAATGAACAGCATACCCAAGAATATTTAAAAATAATACATGAAATGAAAGAATTAGCTAAAGTAATCCTTAAAATGATAAAAAAATAAGCAAAATAATGAAGAAAATAAATACATTAATGCACAAAATGAACTAAAAAAAATCAAATATATGTAAAAGAATTTACAAAATGAACAAAAGATGACCAAAATAACCACAAAAATGAACAAAAATAACTATACACTGCAACTAGCTCACTGGCTTTTGATTTCTCTGACTGTTAGTTTACTCTGTGTAGAAACATGACAAAGCTGCAGAGGTTATCTACCATGTTTGCCGTTCGTTTTGTGACATTATGCTGGAAAACAAACATATCTGTAGATTGTACAGAGGGCGACAGGGTTAAAAAGGGGCCATGTCACCCATAAATGCACTTTACCAGGGAGACTAAGGGCTATTTACACTGATGAATGCCAGGTGTGGCTATGAGCCACACCTGGCATTCATCAGGTGTGGCTGATGTCCCTGAACGCCACCTGTGGCCAGGAGGCGTTCAGGGACATCAGGAGAACAGAGAATCACAGACATGAATGCGGAATTATATAAGGAAATGAAAAGTAGAAGTTTGAGAAGTATCGTCTAAGTAAATATTCAGAATATTTTCGGTGTTTTTGCTCTTATTAAACAATCCTTTACGACACCACACAGCACATTTGAAGTCCTCCAGCCTGTTGTTGTTGTTGTGTCACCGTGGTGTGTTAATGCATTGCTTTTCAGGTTCAAGCCAACAAACAAATTAACCGATCGAGGCAGTGGGTTTATGAAGTTCAATCAGTGGTCCTGTCTTAGTCCTGTGGTTCTGAACAGAGCGATGTGAGGTTTCAGTTCACCTGTCGACAAATGAATGAGATTTGGTGAAGTCCGACAGAACGACAGGTAGGCTGTATCAGTCCACATTAGATGGGTTGTCTCTTCAAATTTTGCCATGCAGTGGTAACTGAAAAGCTAACGTGTCATTATTGAGGTGGGAAGGATTAAAAATGCTTAAGACAGGGACTGGGGACATGGGCCGTTTTCAGCTAAAAAATGCAAACTTTTACATATTTGTTCATATTTACTGTATGTGTGTTATCACCATTACTTATATTTCCCCCGTTCTCTGGGGTCAGCCAATCAGCTTCTCCTCATTGTACCTAAAGGAAGAGGAAAACCTCCGGCAGAACCGACGGCTCTGGGTCAGCAGCCATCTGCCTCGACCTGATGAAGATCATTGTCAAATACATGATTTATGTTGTTTAATAATGATGATTCATCATGTTAAAGCAGTTCTTTTGTCTCTTTAATAAGGCTAATCATTTCATATTATTTTGTCTTGCATATTTTGTACTGTGTCATATGTCATTTTTGTCTTCGCACATCTTTTACATTATTTTCATTTTTTCTTTTTTCTGGGGCTTTGATGTTTTTTGCATGTTACATTGTTTGTCTTTCTCACCTTTTCAATAATTTTCATGTTTTTCTCTTATGTAAATATTGTCTTTTTGTGCTATTTCCATGTTTTTGTCTTTTATAGGGTTTTATTCATTTAGTTTCTGCATCTTTTCTGATGTTTCTGTCTCCCTGTATCTTTTACAAATAAATTAAAACCACAAAGACCAAGGTCTAAAACTCAGGCTTTAACTTGAATAGAATTATAATTAGTGTAATCATTTCTATCCAATATGTTTTTCTTTTTAGCGTGAGTAAATATGTGCTGCAGATTTCAAAACTGCATTTTTAATGCAGTGAGCCATGATGGCAGTAACAAAAAAGGAGAACTTCACTGAGGACAACTTGTCCCATCTTGTACATCTTATTTGAACGCCTGCATCGTACTTGAGAAAACATTATGAACATTGTCCAGCTTCAGGCAACATCAGCGTTCATGTCCTTTGACGGCAAACATTCTTCTCATCACAACAGATTAGACACGTACAGTGGAATATCCCGACACATACCAGACGACTGGAGTCATACAGGCATCCACAGTGACACGCTGTAAACGTGAGTGGGAGCCTATTTTCAGATCCTCTATTGTTAAACAGGTTCACTTTGGAGACTTCAAGGCGACCCGGTGACAATTACCAACACAGTTAAAGTGATTCAAAGAGGACAGTGTGAATAGAGTGTGTGTGGAAAAAGAACAGAGAAGCGTGACAGAGATATTTATACACAGGCAGCATCTTGGGGCACAGTCACTCTAGTCATAGCTGTCTTGTACCGTCTGAAACACAGCACCCAGTCTGAGCGTGGTTACATGTTGTCCATAAAACAGGCTTTACTGACTTGTTGGCTTATTTGAGTCATTTTGCCCCCCCCCCTCCTGTATTTTCTGATGATACAAGGTGTCATATTCAATTAAAGTGATAATACTGTACGCTCAAAAATAACTTATTTGAGCTCTAAATAGAATTATATGACTTAACTGTGGTAACACACATTGGTGTTCTATATCCACACTCACTGGTCTACTCTTGTTCAACTGCAGGTTAACGCAAGTATTTAATCATCCAATCACATGGCAGCAACTCAATGCATTTAGGCATGTAGACGTGGTGAAGACGACTTGACGAAGATCAAACTGAGCATCAGAATGGGGAACCATGTTGACTGAAGTGCTTTTGAACATGGCATTGTTGTCACTGTCAGATGGGCTGGTTTGAGTATTTCTCAAAGTGGTGATCTACTGAGATTTTCCCACACAACCATCTCCAGGGTTTACAGAAAATGGTCACAAAATGCCACTCGTGTCAGCTAAGAGTAAGAAACCGAGACTACGGTTTGCACAGTCTCACCAAAACGGGACAACAGAAGATTGGAAAAATGTTTCCTGGTCTGGTGAGCGTGGATTTCTGCTGCAACATTCAGATGGTAGGGTGACAATGTAGTACAAACATCATTAAAGTACAGATCCATGCTGCTTGGTATCAATGGTTCATGCTGGTGGTGGTATAACAGTGTGGGGATATTTTCTTGGCACACTTTGGGCTCCATAGTACCAACTGAGCATGGTTTAACCGCCACAGCCTACCTGAGTTTTTTTTGCTGACAACAACCTTCCCTTTATGACCACAGTGTAAACGGATTATCCTGCTGGCTGCTTCCAGCAGGATAATGTGCCATGTCACAAAGCACAAATCATCTTGAACATGACAGTGGGTTCACTACACTCCATGGCCTCCAGAGTCACCAGATCTCAATCCAGTAGAGCACCTTTGGGATGTGGTGGAACGGGAGATTGGCATGGATGAGCACCTGACAAATCTGCAGTAACTGGGTGATGCCTTCAAGTCAATATGGAAAAAAATCTCAGAGAAATGTTTCCAGCACCTTGTTGACTCTATGCCACAAAGAACTGAGACAGTTCTGAAGGAAAAATGGGTCCAACTCACTACTAGCTAATGGGTGTATTTGTATATGAATAGATTTATAATATATTATAAACATTGTATGCGTAGAACATTATTTTATGAGCAAACAGTAAATGTGAGAACATAAAAGATTTCTGTTCTGTGTAGTCAAGGACTGGATTAAGAAAATGGCAAAACTGTGAGAAATCCAGCAAACAAACACAAATGGATCTTTCTTAGGTGGTAAAACCAGAACAAAAATGTTTTCATTTCTTCAGCTAGTTCGGCTAATCTGTGATTCTCTGTTCTCCTGATGTTCCTGAACGCCTCCTGTCTCAGGTCCACACCTGGGCATTCAGACACTAATCACTGCACTCTCACCCTCATTCTGACTTTTCAGAGGGTGGAGATTCAGACTCGGAACAGGGATGAAGTTGCAATTTAAACGTGCTACCCACAAAAGAACATTTTTTACAAAAGTAGTAGGAGACAAAGTTTATACATTATGTCCAATGTTGCATACTTTCCCTTGTAAGTGTAAATAACGTGTAGTATTAGTAACTGTACTGTGCCAAAGACGATCATGTCCAAGGGAATATACTGTCCTTAGCACGGCATGCAACACTCACACTAGTCAAAAAACTGGACTTCAGGTGTGAAACAATCTGTATCAAACATATAAGTGATACAGATTGTCTGGTGTGAGTGTGCAGCCATCTTACCATCAGTGAAGGATCCAGAGAGTGTGATGAGGACGTAGACTTTGCCCTCCGGCTCCAAGTCGATCTGCAGACACATAGACATACAATATATTTCTGTTAATCTAAACCATTAATGAGAACACAGCAACCAGAGTTCACATTATAGATATAGAAAGCATTAATAGGTCTTTTTCACTAAATTCTTCAGCTGGTTCCGTTAAGGATTCCACTTTTTAATCATTTTTCAGTCTTCATAATCCTTTACTTCTTTAGTTTATTTGCTCATGTGAAACCAGCCTGTTTACACCTTTCAGCTGTTCTTTAAAGTCAGTTGCCCCAAAATACAATCAGTATTTAACGAGTAGTGACTGTACATTTTTTAAAATCTAGGTTTCTCTTCTTCAAATTGTTGCTGCCATCTACAGTATGTCTTTTTTTAATAACTTGCACAGTATGACACAAACACAATGGTTCACTCCACAGTATGAAATGAAAACCTGCCAGGTCATGGCAAAAAAGCTGGATTGGTATTATGTCATTACATAACAATTCTCATGTTATGATGTGAACAATTTCATGGTACAATGCAATACAAACTTGCCGCTGATCTATTTTTTTCTCCAAGCTGCCAACACTTATAAGGCGGGAATGAACTGCCATCAGTGACGATGACCCAGAGGTCATAAAAAGTCAATATTAACCATTGCCTTTTGATTTATTTGCGAATAAAAGCCATTGAAACACATGAATACTATTAGTTACTCTTCAATAAACCATGGAATCACATGTAAAAAAAAATCTTAAAACTGAAGCAGTGTGTGCAACCTTTTTTGTTTTCATAAAATTGTCTGCTGTGTTTTAATGTCATCTTATTGAGCTACTTTACTGTCTCGTTTTATTACAATGTGATTAGATCTTGACACTGTACATGTACAGTATGTGGACTATTAGAAAAAATAATTAGTTTAGATGTATGATTTGTTATATGATCCCAGGGCACCTTGGAAATAAGCTGCACTTCAACCTGTTGGAAAGTAGGCGGTTACAACAGCTCTAAGAACAAATAGAATGTATGTGGCAGAGTTATAAGGAAACCTTTAGAAAACCAAGGAAAAAATCTAATAAATACACTTTAATTTATCAGCACCCTAAGAGAA
The DNA here is from genome assembly GCA_029823295.1 of Pseudamia nigra. Lineage (NCBI taxonomy): Eukaryota > Metazoa > Chordata > Actinopteri > Kurtiformes > Apogonidae > Pseudamia > Pseudamia nigra. The sequence goes on from JAQQAE010009235.1 coordinate 5,398, forward strand.
ATATTTAAAAGACACATATAAAGGCCACAGATGTAAAATTAAGTATTAAGATAAGGGACCTTGACATTTCACCATATGTAAAATGGAACTGCAGCTATTTTGGAATTTTCTAGTAGGGATCAATTAAATTCTAGTCATTCATATGTATTCATTCATTCATCTTGACCTTTGTCCAAAATAGTGATTGTCATCAGGAACTCACAAAAAACAAGCAATGTAAACAACATGTAGATATTAGACTGGTAAAGAAAAACTAGTAAAAATGCAAATGAATGTAACTTTCTGCAAAAATGTGGTGAATGACATGCTTTCCTTGACGAGGATTTCAACCCTTGAAGAACTTGTCACACCTCAGACTGCTTTTGTCAAAATACCAGGGTAATAATGTTCCTGATAGTATCTGGCCGACATTGCAGCATCAGTCCTTCACCAGTGGCCTTGTGCAGACACAGTAGGTCACTGCATATTTTCACATACTCCAGCATGTGTGTAATGTGAGGAACTTAAACACTGTGAAAGAAACACAACAAAGCGGGTCTGGCTGGTTTGGCTGGTTGCAGACAGTGACAAAAACTACAAATGTCTAACTGTGTTTGTGAGAAAATGCCCTACACATAGAAGATGATGTAGGTGGGAGGATGTGGACAGCAGCAGACTTTCAGAGTAAGCTATTTCCTGCAAAAAACACCGAATGGAAACCCCTGCCGCTGTCGGTTTAAAAACATCAGTGGGACCACCACAAATGCAGCCAAATAGGACAAGTTGGCAACACATACTTATAGACTTAAAGCACAGTGCACATACAAACACATAAAGGATTAAACACTTTATTGCAAGTGCACTGTACGTGTTGCAGTTACAGTATTAGTGGACAGAGTTACTGTGACATTACCCCTTTGTCTCTGAACTGCTGTTTTGAGGCCATTCAGGTAGTCACTTGCTGGAAAAGGAGTATTATCCATTTTGGAACAAAAAACAGACGTATTCAGTCGAATGGGGGCGGAGCTGTAGCAGCACCGTGCGTCAGGGGTCTCATAGGAAAGTTAATGCTTCCTGACTCTGTAAAAGCTCATTATTCACTGCCCAGCAAAATCATAATACTGTGTCAGGGAAAAATGTGTTCTTGTTAACAAAAAAAAAAAAAAAGAAACTCCAAAAGGTCCAACTTCTCCACAGTAAAGAGGTAGAACTGTTAGACAGACCTGTCAATCAAATCCCAAGGACACCAGGGCTGAATGGCAGCTCATTGGCTGCCAGTGTAATTAACTTAATCAGGTATAAAAAAGGTACTTTAAGTTATGTTCACTTCTGCTTCACCACACAGACCCAGTCCTTCCCAGTGGTTGTGACTCATTAGGTGAAAATGGTTTTCAAAGGACTCGTTTCACTTCATCACTACCTACTACTTTTGTTTTCAGTAACCTGTCCACATCCTGTGTCTGATGTCCCGACAGCCAGTCCAATATGAAACATCCTTTGAGTTATGTTTGGTATTTCTACTATTTCGTCAGCTGCCAGTGTTCATTGAAGATCACCTGGGACATGAAGAAAGATGGCGCAGATCAGATGTGCCGTGGACATGTTTACACTATACTGTATATCACAGAGGAGGAAGTGTCAGCCTTCGTCTTTCTTCTCATTCTGTTTTTTTTTTTTTTTTTTTTTTTAAAAAGGGACAAGAGGCCTGTTTCAGTTGAGAAAACTAGCTCACTCTGGGGGAAAATGAAAACTCTGAGGGGCTGTATTTAACCCACTTTCACTTTACACTTTTGGACTCTACTCTAGAGGTGCACAATGTTTAGGCTCAAGAACCAAGACTGATATTTGCACCTAGGCTCAAATATCCATATAACAGAAATTGTATGCATTTTGAAATGGAAAAAATAAGGAGTAATAAATGAAAAAAATTAATCAACAAAACAAGCAAAGGTTAACCAAATAATCAACAAAATTTAAAAATACATAAAAGAAATGATCAAAATAGTGAAGAATTGAGCAACAAAATGAATGGAAATGAACAAAATCAAGAAAATGGAATAGATGGCTATTGCTTTTCAAGAAAAAAAATTGCAATAATTCAAAATTGACTGAGAAGATTTAGTTGCAACTTGTCATAGGCGTTGACCACAATCACATCTCAAAGCACTGCAACTTTTGGGATAGGTGGGATGGTGGGGTGCTACTTCTTACAACAACAACATTTGCAAGTGCTTGAAAGTGACTGAATGAATTTACTTAAAACATTATTCTGACATCTTCATCCTGTTGAATTTGGGACAAATGGCGGTGCTCGTTCTTGACAGGGGTGCTACTGCTTGCAAAGAAAAAGTGTGAAGGAATGTACTTAAAACTTGTCTACTGACCACTATAGAATCTCCATCCTGTCAGGTTTTGAGTAAAGTGGTGCTGCTGCTTACAAGAAGAAAAGATGTGATAACTCAAAAGTGTTTGAATCCATTTACTTGAAACTTGCCACTTACTGCACTGATACTGAGACAAATAACCATTCATGCTCAAATTCACACCGGTGGGCAATTTAGAACAACTGATTAACTAGGACTGGGAGATCTGTCAAGTTTTAAGAAATACTGATATATTTTCATGTGAGATATAGAATACAATACTGTTTTAACTGATAAAGTCTATGTTATGTTACATTTATACTCGTACAGCCTCCAGTTCAGTTCTCTTCTCCCCGTTTGTTTCTTGCACAGCTTCACCCCTTCCCTGCCTCTCTCTCCATCCCTCACCATCACCGCTACCTCCTGCAGCGAGCGACAACATGAAGACGATAAAGACATGAGGGTAGCTACTGAAGAGGAACGGGTTGGTAAAAAGAAAAACACTGGCTTGGATTGAGCTGTCTAATGGGCCTTTCCCACTAGTACCTACACTCAGCACTACTCAACTCGACTCCACTCAATTTTTATGGTTTTCCATTAGGTGATAGTGCTTCGATGTGTGGCCCACTAGCACATGTCTTTTTATTGCAAAGAGGAATTTTAATGTTGATGCTGTTTTATTTTTTAAAAATGTTTTATTCCTGCTTTATTGAATCAGTTTAACATTCTCTTTTATTTGCTGATTTGACCCGCTCACCCTGTGAAACAGGTAAATGCTGGAACAAACTATCAGGTGGTGCACTTAGGCTGCTGGGGTAGACCTAAGCCATATGCAGAGCTGGAGCCTTCAAGACAGCAGAGACCGTAGTGTCTGACTCCACCCAGCCTCTGCCATCAGAGCTCCGATTCACAGCGCCCAGAGGTAGGACAAATCGATTTAAAAATTCTTTTGCTTCAGCCTCAAACAGGCTGTATGATTGTTGCCCTCCATGTAACAGCACAATAAATGTACTCTAACATGTATGTGTGGTTAGTTTTAATGTTATTTATCTATTATCTGCTGCCTGAAAAACAAATTGCTTTTTGGGGATAATAAAGTTTACCTTGACCTTGGTACCAAGTACTTTTTCGTACCTACTCAGTCAGGATTCCAAGCGAACTGAGTCAAGCTTAAAAGGTGACGTTACCAGGAAGAGAGAAAAGAGACAGCTGAATCCAGTGCATGGTGTATCTTCATGTTCACATTCCAAAAATCCCACAGAGTATGGCAGCCTTATGAGGATCCACCCACGTTGACGTGGTACTCAATTGTCATGGAAAATGACTGAAACTGAGTCGAGTAGCGCTCTCTCTCTTCTCCTTTCGGCTGCTCCCCTCAGGGGTCGCCACAGCAAAATACCAGTGATTCACACGTTTGATCTGGCATAGGTTTTTTACGTCGGATGCCCTTCCTGACACAACCCTCACAACAAGGGACAAATTCCCCATTCATTTCCTGCGGGGGAAAAAATTGGTGCTACAACTGTGCAATGGAAAAGCAACAAACGTGAGAGACCTGCTGCACTAAGAGTGAGGTAACATAGTTTTACCCACTGAAAACATTTATATAATCGATATATTGATAAAATATATCGCAATATTAGTTTTTTCCTATATTGCCCAGACTTACAATCAACTTAACCCCTTGGGCTGTTCTTGTAGTAAGAACAGACAGAATGCTGCTATTTGGTGGTCGCCTTTTTTGGAGGATATCTTGCAACCTCTCATTCAGCACGTGACTTTACAGGTTATTTTACTGTTGGACAGAGCAGACAGAGGAGGGGGGGGTAGGTGACACAGTGCACTAGTTTTGCCCTGCAATGTTGTAAATTCACGCTGGTTTTAGTTTAAAGTCAGAGGTGTCACAGTAAAGTGGTGTGTCACTGTGAACGGGTGGGTGACAAAGGAAACAAGGCTCATGTCTAAATGTCACAGGGTTAGTGTTTCAAAGGCTGCTGATGTCAGTTTTCAACTTACAAAAGGGGAGGAGTAATGCAATATACCAATAGTGAAGTTTTTTCCAAAAAAAGTTGGGGGATATAGTCAAAATAGTATTAGAATAGGATCTTTCTTGTCAGTCAATATTGATAATCATAAGGATAAATGTCAGATTCCTCTTTCTGTTAAGTTTAACAACTGATTTTTGGTTCTGAGTGAAAGCTGAAGAAACCAGATACTTACTGTATGTGTGTGTTTAATGAAGAAGTAAAAGATGCAAAAATATGCAAAAAGGAATGTAACTTGACAAAAAGGCAACGATTATGTAAAGGGTGCAAAAAGACACAATAGATTCAAAAAGACAAAAATGGTCTAAAATTAGGAAAGTGAAAACAACATAACAATTAGAAAATTAAATAAACATAAAATTATTTTAAAAGATTGAAAATGGCATCAAGGGCACAAAAAGGTTCCATCTTATTTTGTTTTTTTTTTTTCACTGTTCATTTGATTCCTTTTGATTGAATGTTTTGAAATCCACCATAAATCAAAAGAATGACATAATTTCTGATAAATGATGAGACTAACAGACTTTGTACCCATCCTTTCTCTGCACATGACAACTGATGGTCTAAAGCACATTAAGGATCCAAGACATGGCACAAATTCTCTCTTGGTAGGAAACACCTGTAAACTGAAATCTGTTCCAGGTGTCCACAGGGTGAATCTGAAGAGTGTGTAAAGTTAGACCATCAAAAATAGAAAACACAGTCTGGGTTGTTTCACACGTTTTTGTTTACTACATAATTCCATGCGTTTCTTCTCATTTTTGGATGTCTTCAGTATTAAAAGGCAATGTTGAAAACCATAAAAATAAAGAAAAGCCAAAAGACAAACCAAACTTTGACTGACACTGGATCCATCAGTAATTTCTAATTTATTGCCCAGGTCTAGTAAACACATTGAAAATACTAACACAGGAGGTAGAATATGTAGATCAGAGGCCGTAGAGACCCACTTCTTTAGCGTTGAACCCGTGAGCACTGATCTGTCGGTGGAAATGTGGTGATAAGCAGCAGCGTGGGCGTGTGGAGGCTTGTGCTTCACATATGCAAGAAACCAGCCCAGCTCTACTTCTTCTTTCTGAGCAACAAAGCACGAAACCCTTCAGCAGTTCAGATCGAGCCGTGAGATAACTCGGCTCTCCGTCTTAAACTGAGAAGCAGTTGGTGGGAAATATGTTCTTCTAAAACAGTGAAGTGACCTGTTCTATTATCCGACTTCCCCTCAGTGGTCATGGCTTAGTTTGGCCGACAATCTGCAGTCGACCTTCATTATTATTGTTCCCAACGCATCAGGCCTCGGTCATCATCTTACATTAATTGACTTCTCATTCTGGACCTGTATGTGTTGCACACTGCTTAAAGTACATCATGTAAAATATCATGTAGCAAGAGTTGATGATGAGTAGAGCTGATTAAGAATCATTAGTGTGGTACATACAGTGCTTAACAAATTTATTAAACCACAACCCAGTATAAGGTTTATGCCACAGCTTCCCGAAAATGTGTTGTGGTTCATCCACCAGTACACACAAGATAGTTCTGTGTTTCCTCCCACCCTGTCCTCCCTCTCCTTCATACAGGTCTGTAGATATTCTGGATGTGCGGATGCTGCTTGTGGACCGGTCCAGTGACCGCTGATGCCGTCAAGTGTCTGTGATGTTTGTTGTTCCATCTCTACTCTTCCCTTTTTGTCTCTCTGTGCACTAACCCCATCTGTTCAAAGCAGATGGCTGCCTACCCCGTCAAGGGGTGATGTGAAGTCTTTCACAATGTCTTAGTTATTTTTTGCTGGCGCATAGTAAATGCATACTATTCATACATGAGTCAGAAACAGCTGGTCTAAACATCTTGTGACTGTCTTGTATTAATCAGTAACAAAGGGAAATTTGATTCTTCTCATAAGTGATGCAGCGGTCAGTCCATTTCGTCACTTACACAGAAACTCAAAAGCTTTAAAAGTATGAACACACAGTGGCTGCAGCTGACTGTGTGAGAGCATTTAGAGTGATACCGCCTCGGCCCTCCTCCAGGCCTGGACAGGTTCAGGTTTCATCAACCAACACCTGCAGAGGCTTACAGTCCTAGAGGGATGAGAGTCAGTGAACGGAGGGAAACTCCAGCTTTAAGGTTGCAGTTTTTGTTTGTGGGTGGATCAGACCCTGTGTGGAAAATGTCTGAGTTTGAACAAAGCCAATTTAATTAGCAAGATGTTTATTTTCACCTCAGGATGCAGTCAGACTAGGTGATTTGAACCGTGACGAGCGTGGCACACCCCCTTCCCCCTGGCATGGTTGAAACAGGTGGGCTTCAGCACAGTGCAGCTGCTCATGCATGAACACAAACAGGGGTACGCAGCGTTCACATGATGTATAAATCTCTCTCTCCTACTGCCTCCACAAAAATCATCCTTATATGGTCAGCATGCTTAACTGAAAAATGCCTCCTTGCATTATCAACAAATCCAGGAGAGTGATGAAAACAACTCAAAATGAGCCACAGAGTCAGTAAAGATTGTGTGTAATTATTACATCACATGCCCTTTCCCGTTCCAACTCATTCTTATGGGAAAGGTGAAGGGAATTTACACATTGCAACCAATTTCTGTCCGTTACCTAATCACTGGACATAATTTTCACAAGAAACATGTCTTCAGAACAATCTGACATTGAAGTGACATTTCTCAAATACAAATCTGGATAATCCTGATTTTATTTGAGGCCTGACTCTCTCGACATCTCAGAGTTAATAATTTAATTGCAATTTACTTAATTATTTTGGTCATTTTTGCTTATTTTGTTGTGCATTATGTTGCTTTTGGCTCATTTTTATTGGTTATTTTGACTTTTTTTTTCATTTTGTTGGCTACATTGCACATTTTTATTAGTTTATTTGATTATTTTTGGCTCATTTTGTTGCCTAGTTTGTGTGCACCTCTGATCAAAGCTAACTGTGGTCTGACAAGCAGGTATGTTGTCGGACACAAATCTGAATCCAAACCATAACATTGGGTTTTATGTTGCCCCCGACTACAACGTACTGGGTTTCTTTAGTGTACTTCTGTTTTGGACGTAGACATTAGACAGTTAACTTCAGCGTGCATAGTTTACAGAAGCAGACTTAACACCTTGCCATAGCTGTTGCCTGTTTGGTCTAAGACCGGACTCACGGATGATCACAGCTCATTAAGGTGACGTAATGTACAGACTGTGTTCAACGGCCTGTGTTCAAACTAAGGCACAAACATATGAGTGTGATGTGACTGTTCATTGAAGCTGCATGTTTAAATTATTCAACTTAAAAGATAAACATGTCATTATGTTATTGCTAAGAAAAATTCATTAGAAATAGCCATAATTTATTTTTATTACTGTAAATGAGTCCATATATCGTCACATCTTTATGAAGTTTATTCTTTAAATGTAAAGGATAACGATGTAAAACAGAGATTGAACTTGATTCATTTGTACCTAATGTCGTATACCGGGCAGAATTATTAGTGAATGAAATCAGCAGTAATTCAACAAAATCACTGAAATAAACAACAAAATGAAATGACAAAAATGAACAAAAATTTTAATGTGTAAAACAATTCACACGATGCACAATAAGTACCAAAAATAATCTACAAAAAATACAAAAAAATGAAAACAATCGATAAAATGAGTGTAAATGAACAAAATAATAAAGGACACGGGGAAATATGAACCAGATAATTAAGAAAATGAACACAATATTCAATGAAATGACAAAAACAATTAAGAAAGCGAACAAACGAATGAGAATATGAGCAGAAAATGAACAACATAATACAGAATATGAACAAAAAATAACAAAATAACCAATTAAATGAGAGAAAGAACAACATAATCACAACAATTGTGAAAAATGAACAAAGCTCACTGCAGACAGATCAGTGTTCATGTTTCCACTCCCTAAGATTGAAACATTTCCTCAAGCTTATAATTATGCTTTATGTTTCCTTGTGCTGCTCTCAAGCCTCGTCTCAAGTGTTCATTAGTGTCATAAAATTAACAGCTATATAAGTGCATTTCTGCTGACTGACAATACTGACATAACACACCGAACAACATGACAACTTACAAAATGAACATAAACAATTAAAATAATACTGAAAATAACCAGAACTTAACAAAGTATGAACAAAATAGCTGAGAAAATGGACAAAAATTAATGAAATAGTCAAGAAAATGAACAACAGTGAACAAAATAAGACACAAAATGAACAGAAATAAACAAAATTGTTGAGAAAGCAGACCATGAATAAGAAAATGGTTACAAAAATGAATTCAAGACAACAAAATGAACAAAAATTAACAAAACAAGGAACAAGAATAGAAGTGAACAAAAAAAGAACAAAAATAAACAAGTAATTGGAGAACAAAAATGACAAGATAATGAATCAGCAACGGATGAAAATGACCAAAATAATCAAGAAAATGGACAAAGGTTAACAAAAACAGAAACAAATGAAGAAAAGAGGAATAAAAGAACAAAACAGTCTGAAAAAAGAAAGGAAACAGTCCATAAAATTAGTGAGATAGCTGAGAAAATAAATGAAAAAGGAATAAAAAAAATTCTCGAGTGTATCTTGTCATAATATGAATTTGTACAATAGTTGTAGTAGCACTAATGGGCTGCCAATGATCGTGTATAGCACATTAAGAAGGCATGAAGTGGCAGTAATTAAGTTACCTGTGATTTGGAAACTGTTCCAGAAGACTACCATGTGAGAATGTCATAAGTCTGCAAAGGTGTCATCAAGGCTAAATGTTGCTACATGTAAAACACAAGATGTTCCAGGTTGTTTAACACTTACAGATGTGGTTAAAATTGTTGGTACACTCTGTTAATGACAGAAAAACCCACAATGGTCACAGAAATAACTTGAATCTGACAAAAGTAATAATAAATAAAAATT
>JAQQAE010009236.1:0-14720 GCA_029823295.1 Pseudamia nigra
TTTTTGTTCAACTTGTTCTTTGTTCATTTCATGGATAGTTTTGTTTCTTTTTGTGCAGTTTTGTTGATACTGATGATCATTCATTATTTTGTTCCATTTTCATCATTTTCTGAATAATTTTGCTCATTTTCTTGGTTATTTCGTTCAGTATGAAGATCATTTTCATCCTTTTTTTTCTTCAGTGTTGTTCATTGCTTTCATTGTTAAGTATTTTGTTTGTTTTGGTGATGATTTTCTTATTTTTTTTTCCACACAACACATTTTCTCTTTACAAATATGCCAAAGGGTCAATTTGACCCAAACACCACACGGGGCTTAAGGTTATTTTCATCCCTTTGCATCTCATGTGTTTTGTCATTTTTGCATCTTTATGTTATTTATTTTTGTCATTTTGATTTTTTTCATTTTTTTTCAATAAAACCATCAAAAACTCTGATGAAACTGTCTCCACAATTGTGACTGGTAGTGTAATGTAGTAGTAGTAGTATGTGTGTACCTGATTCGGTGTTGAAGGATACTGGTTCACTGGGAGGACCTGCACCCAACTCGTTCTTCGGCTTCACTTTAAACTCATAACTGTGAACAGACGGCAAAACACAGAGAAACCCTGTCACTGTTCTGCCTGACGTGTGGGAAAACAAACATCCAGCGCTGAAACGTGAGCGGCGGAACATCCTGCCGCTACAAATCACCCAGCGTCAGGGAAAACACAGATCTGCTTCATGTCTCTGCAGCTGCGTCGCATCAGGGTTTTCATGTTCCGTCACAGCAAATTCTTTTGTGTTCGTCAGCCTCATTAAACTCCACATCGGTCGTAATGACCCGTGTGCCCTGGCGTATTTGGACAGCTGACGGCGTGAACGAGCTGCCGCTGCTGCTGCAGAACCCCTGGACACATTTTCTGTCTCCAGAGGTTCCCAGTCTCAGCTTTCAGGCTCATCAGACCATATCGGACATGAATGAAATACTGTTTATGATGTATGATGATCCGACTGTTACCGTGAGCAGTGTGTTACATTCTCACGATGTACATATGAGACTGGAGCTGGAGACGGGACTGAACCAGGAGACACGACAACTGTTACAGCTTAAGGCAGTACTGGGTGGTACAACCCAAAATGTACTCCCTGTCATTATTTTTCAGGCCCATGATGGTTTCATGGTACATAACAGTCCTCATGGATGCTGATCCCAAAAATCAACAATTAGAACCATGTTAGAGGAGTCTGAGGTTTCCTACACCACCTGAACACGGCGCGACAACTCTGTGCAGAACCTGATCCTAGACCTCAAGGCGGCGCTGCCCTACTCAAGCTCAACTGTGAAACATCAGGTGTTGGTATTTGCAGTAACGTCACATTCTGCTGAAACCCAAATCAAAATGTATGGTATGGTGTTTTGACTCAAAATGAACAAAATAAGGAGTCATGAGCCTCTTCATCAGTCTTAGCAACGGAACAAAATATGTGAGTTTCTTAACAATGTACAGTGTGTACTTATGTGAGGATCATGTTGTTTGACTTCTCCAACCCTACATATTCAGAGTCAAGTTCAACGGGATGGGGTGAGACCCCTCCTTTGTCTCCTGGATTGCAGACTACCCGATAGGAAGACCACAGTTTATCAGGCTGGGGACCTGTGTCTCTGAGACAGTAACGAGCAGCACTGGCGCTCCACAGGGGACTGTTCTAGTTCCCTACCTGTTCACACTGTACACATTGGACTTCAAATACATCTCTGAGTCCGGCCACATCCAAAAATACTCCGATGACACTGCTGTTGTGGCATCTATCAAGAACAAACAGGAAGCGGAAGTGGAGTATAGAGATCTTATAAATATCGTCTGCGATTGGAGTCAGAACCCTCGCCCCTGAAGAACACTACCGAGACAAAATGGTCAATATCAGCAGAGGTGGTGCTGACATACAAACATCTTGGTGTTCATGAGGACAACAACATGGACTGGTCCCTGTACACAGATACACTTTATCCAAAGGGACAGAGTGGTCTGTTTCCTACAGAGGCTCAGGACCTTTGACCTCTGCTCTAAGATGCTGCCTGTTTTACCAGTCAGTGGTTGACAGAGCATTCTTTGATGTGGCCGTCTGCATCACAAAGAAAAAAGATGTAAAACACCTGAACAGGCTGGTTAAACAGGCTGGATCAGTGGTTGGATGGAGGCTGTGGTGGACAGATGAAGGACATCATGCACAACCAAGACCATCCTCTTCACCTCAGTCTGTCCCAACAGAGGAGCAGCTGCAGTGGACGACCGACATCACTATGTCACAGGAGATCCTTCATCCCCACCACTGTCAGAATGTTCAACACCACAGCTGATGGAATCTGAAGACATCTGACTGATACGATCTGTTTTTATATGAGCTTGACAATGAATTTTCCATAGTAGGATCAAAAAGGTTTGTTCAATTCAATTGAATAACATTATGAACTGACCTATAACAGGCTGCTCACAGCACACGACACATCATCAATCCAGAGTTTGAATCTTCTCCCTTACACCGTCGTAATTTCACAAAACTGTAATTAATGGGTCCGTTAGCAGTTGTGTGATTTATTTTTAGCTTGAAGTGAGTGGCTACAAGTAGAGTAAGAGCCTAGAGATAGTAATTAATATAAACCAATAAATACATAAAACACAACTAATGAAAAGCATCCAACTGTCAATCAACAGTCTATAAAACATCAAACGTTCATTCAAGACCATGCCTCATTTCTCTAAATAGTTAATTGATCTGCTCATAGGTTTGAGATCCTCAGTGTTCTTACAATTCCCAATTCCCATGAAGTTGGGATGTTTTGTGAAATGTTGTTATACAATGTTTAGTAAACTGACCTGCTCCCCAGTTTGAGGTTTGGTTGTTTTACGATGCTTCTTGGACTGACCTGCTCTCCGGTTTGAGGTTTGGTTGTTATACGATGTTTCTTGGACTGACCTGCTCTCCGGTTTGAGGTTTGGTTGTTGTGTGATGCTTTGTGAACTCACTTGCTCTCTGGTTTGAGGTTTGATTGTTTTACAATGCTTCGTGGACTGACCTGCTCTCTGGTTTGAGGTTTGGTTGTCCTGCTCTCCGGTTTGAGGTTTGGTTGTTATACGATGCTTAGTGGACTGACCTGCTCTCCGGTTTGAGGTTTGGTTGTTATACGATGTTTCGTGAACTGACCTGCTCTCTGGTTTGAGGTTTGGTTGTTATGTGATGCTTTGTGGACTGACCTGCTCTCCGGTTTGAGCTTTGATTGTTTTACGATGCTTCATAGACTGACCTGCTGTCCGGTTTGAGGTTTTGTTGTCATACAATGCTTCGTAGACTGACCTGCTCTCCGGTTCGAGGTTTGGTTATTATATGATGTTTCTTGGACTGACCTGCTCTCTGGTTTGAGGTTTGGTTGTTATGTGATGCTTTGTGGACTGACCTGCTCTCCGGTTTGAGGTTTGATTGTTTTACGATGCTTCATAGACTGACCTGCTGTCTGGTTTGAGGTTTTGTTGTTATGCAATGCTTCCTAGACTGACCTGCTCTCCAGTTTGAGATTTGGTCGTTATACAATGTTTCTTGGGCTGATCTGCTCTCCAGTTTGAGGTTTGGTCGTTATACGATGTTTCTTGGACTGACCTGCTCTCTGGTTTGAGGTTCTCCACGGCCGTGTGGGTCTGGTTCGTGGTCAGGATGGAGACCTGCTCCCCATCAGGTCCTTTAGTCGTGGAGATGACTTCATACTCTGAGATGATGCAGATTAATTTTCATTAACTGGTGGAGTTTTATCTGGTGTCTGTTCAGTTTTCAGTCTCATGCCCAGTGTTGATCAGCTGTGATAAAGTTTTTATGAAGCTAGCGTGGACGTATAGAGAAATACATGGACCCTGGAGCTCAAGCTAACTTGACAATTTAGCAAAGAAAACTTGAAGCTAGGAGTTTTAGCTGCTGATCAGAGCACCACATCATGATCGATCCCCATTAATTTTTCATTAGACAAATTGTTGGTGTTTTCTGTTTACCTCAGAGGTCAGAGGTGAGAGTGACCTTAACTGCACTGGTCATGTTTCAGCAGTGAGACTGAGGAAACATGGACACTTTCAGGAAAAGCCTGTTGACCCCAACTCTCTCTGACCTTGCTTTGTTATTGTAAGAAACTGTTGTCTGCTAAATGTGCAGCAAGAGGATTTTTTTCTGTTTTCATAATTTTGCTCACTTATGAGCTAAATTCTGATAATATGTGCTTTTTTCTCTCTATCCACATGTATCACCTCCCTCCCCCTCTTTTTTCCCCCAAACTGCAAGGCGCGAGCTCAGTTCGCTGCTGTATGTGAATTTCCCCTTTTGTGGGATTAATAAAGAATATCTATCTATCTATCTATCTTGTTCTTTTTGGGGTAAGGGCCACTTCAAAACTAATCTCCATGCTAACAGCTAACGATGAAGAGGGCGGTTAATACAAAAGGCAGCCATCTTGAATCATTATGTCAGGTTTGGTGGGGTTTCTCTGACGTTCTGAGTTGGTCATCTGATCTAAAGGGGGTTCCAGCTGGAAGATCTGACTTATAAATGAATCATCCATCTTAAATTCCTGACAGTGTATGAATGTTACCCTAGAGCATCTTTGGTCTCAGATGCCGAATACGTGAATTTGCTGATGTCCAGTGTGAGACCAGTGTCACTCAGCCATCTGGTCATATTTTGGAACTAAACTGCACAGTGTAAACTGGGCTTGAAAGTGGTTCTGGATTCCTGACTCCAGCGTGACTCACCAGTGGTGTCATTGTCCGGCTTCTCCCAGTCTAGGATGATGAAGGACGGACACCCCTCCACCGTCACCACGGTCAGGTTGGAGGGCGGGTTTCTGGGCGGAGCCGTGACGTTGGCCTCACCACGTTCATCCTCTGGGAAGTAGTTGAGGGAGGAGGTGATGGAACAGGGCTCGTCAGGTTTTTTACCCGTCTGGTAGACCACGTGAGGCGCTGGGGATCAAGGACACATTTCAGTCCATGACAATCCACACAATACGCATGTCATATAGAAAGAGGCAGGAGTTTGATCTCACCGACGTAGCGTTTCTTCCCCTGGGCGTCGATATCTGATGTGGGCTGTGACTGGAACAGGTCTGAGTCCTCCCAAGTTTCCTGTCGGGGAGCTGAAACACAATAGGAAGTCTCATGTTGGACCGGCGTCCTTCACACAACACAGAGGACAGTTTGGGGTCTTTATATATGCCTGTAAAAGTCCACTGATCAATACCTAGGTCAAACAACACATTCAAATTTCAAATCAACCAGTTATAATCCAGTTATCAACAGGCGCCTCCGAAGTCTCAGCTGGAGACTTCGACACCGATGAACAGCGACAGTCATCCACCTCCGGCCTCTAGAGGTTGTAAACCTCACCTCAAATCTCTGTTCAATTGTGGTCATGTGAGTCATTCAAAAGTGGGTGGGGCCTGTTATACCTGATGTAATGCTTCTCTGTTGGTCATGGGGGCAGGGCTGATTTGACCTTGATTACCACTGGTTGTAACTTGTCATGTTTGACAAACGTAAATTCAAGCAAAAATGAACAAAATAATCATGTAAATAGGAACAAATTAACAAAATAAGCAACAAAATGAGCAAAGTTGAACAAAATTATCTGAGTAAACTTCATCTTGAGCTTGATTGGCTGTGACTTGTGATGTCACAAGTCATAAAAATCCAAAATGTCTTGTTTTTCATGTCTTCACAGTTTTTGTTTTGCATGACAGAGTTTAAATGACCCTCAAAACCCAAAAGTGTTGGAGTTCAAGGTGAAATTAGCCCCACCCCCTGGAGCCCTGAGGATAGGATTTATAATCCTGAAACGGTGGCCTAGTTAGTGTAATCCCATTGACTGATATAGCGGTTAGCACGTTAAAGTCGGGTACCGGGGCTGACTGGAGCCACTGTGGTCGTGGTCCGCCGTCGTTCCTGTTTGGTCGGTTTCACGGTCGGAGCCGGCGCTTTGGGTTTGAGGATCAGCAGCTTGTCTGTGTCCTTCAGGTTGTCGCCTTTATCTGGACAAAACACAAACCCTGTTTTAATGAGCTCGTCCATTTCCTCCTCCTCTTCATCTAGACATGATGAGATGTCTGGACGAGGAGGAGGAGGAGCTGAAGAGAACAGGAGGGAGAAGAGAGGAGGAGAAGAAGTTGCAGAGAACATGAGGAAGTAGAGACAAGGAGGAGATGCAAAAAACAGGAGGAAGAAGAGGAGGAGGAGACGGAGAACATGAGGGAGAAGAGAGGAGGACAAGGAGGAGGGAGAAGAGAATTTATTTATTTTGTTATTTAATATAAATTTTCTTGATGGCTTTGTTCAATTTTATTACTGTAATTTACTTGATTATTTTATTCATTTTCAGTAATTGTTTAAAAATTATTGTTGTTCATTTTGTCACATTTTTTGATGTTTTTTATTTTTGTTGATTTAGGTAATTCTTTAACTATTTTGTTAATATTTATCAATGAACAGATCAATCAAGTAAATTCACAAAAATGAACACAATAAGAAACAAAAAGAGCAAAAGTTAATAAAATAATCAAGTAAATTCGCAAAATTGAACACTATTGAAAATATAACACAAATGAAAAATGATCATGTAACTTAACAGGAATGAACAATACAGGCAACAGAGCTGAACAAAAACTGAAGAAAATTAGCAACAAAATGAACAATCAATCAATTAAATGCACAGACATGAACACAATAAATAAGAAAAATTTAAAAAGATAATCACATAAATCAATACAAATTGATAATATAACCAACAACACTGAACAAAATAACCAAGAAAATGAACAAAACTACAGACTAACTAATGCCATAGACGTCACATGATGGTTTCACCTGTTTCTCCGGGTTTCCCCACCAGGTTGGGCCTCTTGTTGAGGGCGATGGACGGACGAGCAGGAGACCCTGAAACACACCACACACTTCATTTTAAAATGTCCACAACCTCAGCATCAGACCCCCGTGACCTTTAACCTCCTGCCGTCTCTGTCCAAAAACCACTTTCCCTCTAATCCTCTGGAAAATCTCGTTTCTTTCTCCCGATCCTCGCGTCCAAACACCAAATGAACCTGAAAACATAAGCGATGTCGTGTAATTCTGTTATGTTTTCTCTGAAATCCACCGCAGACTCCACAACCTGCAGCCAATTACGCCTCCGAGACGGAATTCTTCACAATCAACGGCCTGATCCGCTGCCAAAACTAAATGGAGTCCGAGAGCGAGCCAGAAACATGAAGGATGATGGAAACAATACGTCGCATTCCTTCCAATCAGAGACCGCGAACACGGACACAGACGGAGTTTCCTGACACGCCACATGCCACCAAACACAAGACAGGACAGAAACATGACGGGCAGCTTTCGACGGAACGCTTTTACCGAAGAACTTCTACGGAACGCTTTTACCAAAGACCTTCTACGGAACGCTTTTACCGAAGACCTTCTATGGAACACTTTTACTAAAGACCTTCTACGGAACGCTTTTACTGAAGACCTTCTACGGAACGCTTTTACCGAAGACCTTCTACGAAACGCTTTTACCAAAGACAAAACAGAAACATGACGGACAGAAACAGACCACTTTTACTGAACACCTTTCGCAGGTGTTGTTATCAAAGACCTTCCACGGACGCTTTTACCAAACACCTTCCACGATCGCTTTCACCAAAGACCTTCCACGGACATTTTTTTCCAAAACCCTTTCATGGACGTTTTTTTCTGAAAACCTTCCGTGGATGCTTTTACCAAAGTCACAATAGAAACATGATGGACAACCTTGGTAAAAATAAACAAAAATTGAATGAAAAATTTAAAAAAATTAATAAACCCATCAAGGAAATGATCAGAAATTAACAAAATGGACAAAACAGAATGAAAAATGCACTAAATAATCAGAAGGATTCATAGAAATGAAGAAAACTGAATAAAATCAACAAAAATGTACAAACTAATGAGTGAAATAAGCAAATATGAGAAAAAAAAAACCAAACTTAATGAAAAAAACTGAACAAGAAATGAACAAATTTTTTAAAAAGACCAAACTATCTATCTGCTTCAAGGTTGCTCTTCTGCATTACTCAGTGGCAGAGGTGGGTAGTATTCAAGTACATTTACTCAGTTACATGTACTGGAAGGTGCGGTTTATGATGTTGGCAATGTAGCCCATGGTCACCCATGGTTTGTCATGGTTGTGGTAATTGATTAGACAAGTGACCGGTCAGTCAACATGGCTTACATCCTCATAGGTGAATGAGCTAATGCACGTGCAGGGATGTAAACAGACATAGCAAGAGTTAGCATCTGTATCTGCTCGAAACACAGGATAATGAAGAGACACAGTCTGCATTTCAGAGTCCTTCAACACCTGGTACAGGTAAGAATAGAACAGACGTACTGGATTGACAATTGTGAGGCTGTAAGCCGTGTTGACTGGCGGGCCACCTGTTTAATCATTTATAACATGAACAACCGGCTACTAGCTAGCATCCCAACATCGTCGACTGGGCCTTTGAGCACTATTTCCAAAACATGTACTTAGTCTACTGAGTACTTTTTACTGGGGCTGTCAAAATTAATGCGTTAAAATTAAAATTTTTAACGCAATTAACACACAACAACTCAACATCCACAATTACACCCACTGACATGGATTAACCACTGATCACTGGTAAGACAACCAGTGTTACTTTAGTTGATGAAAAAAATGTGTCATTGTTTTTGCCATAAATATATTTTTGTGGATGAAAACGAAACGAAAATTAAAAATTAAGTCAATAATTGAGACAAAATCTATGACTAAATTGAGCAACATTTCTGTCAACGAATAAAAGACAAGACGAAAATAGACAGTGATGAAATGCAATCAAAAGGAGGGACAGATATGAGGAAAGGACAAAAGAGCCACTCGAAAAATGGAAGAGGTGGGACCGGATGAGGAGAGAACCAATCAGATCGCCTTATTGAGCGGGGAGGAGGAACTCGCTACTGATTTGATTTTAGTTTGATTTTACTGTTTTTAATTTTAGTCGAGTCTCTATACCACCTTGTGTCATGAGTGTTTTTGCTTTCACAAAATGAAAAACAACAAATGGGTATTAATCGTGATTAATCTAAATTAATCCAGTGACCCTGTGATTAATTCAGATTAATAACAAATGGGTATTAATTGTGATTAATCAAAATTTATCCACAGTGACCCTGTGATTAATCAGATTAAAATTTTTAATTGTTTGTTTACTCTTACTCAGTTACATTTGGCCACAGCTCAGTAAGTTGGAGTTAAAAAGTTATGAATCAAGAAATTAATAAAACCATCCACATTACACTTAAAACCAGTGTAGAACCAGTGTAGAACTAGCATACTAGTGTAAAACCAGAATACTCACATAGAACCAGCGTACTAGCATAGAACCAGCATACTAGTGTAGTACAGCGGACTAGTGTAGAACCAACATACTAGCGTAGAACCAGCGTACTAGCATAAAACCAGCGGACTAGCGTAGAACCAGCGTACTAGCATAAAACCAGCGGACTAGCGTAGAACCAGCGGACTAGCGTAGAACCAGCGTACTACCGTAGAACCAGCGTACTAGTGTAGAACCAGCAGACTAGCATAGAACCAGCGCACTAGCGTAGGACCAAAACATTCGCTGACGTTACATCGTCTCTAAAAGAATTTGCTCCTTTTTTCAGACCCGTCGGTGTTAAAGGCCACATGGTGAAAACTCCTGAACAGACACAGATGACTGACACTGGATCTACTACCAGCTCATGCACAAACACATGAACACATGAACACATGAACACATGCACAGCTCAACATGTTGACGGTTTCTGCAGCTTCAGACACATCAGACAGGTTTCTGTTTCGATTGGCTTACGTAACCCCTGTGCATTTGAACACGTTAACGACCAGACACCATGAGTATGGAGTAACTCACAAACCACACGGACTGGACGTGGCAGTGACATCATGTGCAGTTATGTAACCAACTCAAATAATCACCATCCCACTGTGATGGGACCCTGATTATTTCTCTAAGCTGCAGAGACACCAGGCTGCAGACGGATGGGACGGTTGGACGTCTTCAGTATTAACGGACAGTTTGGAACCGGGACCTGTGGCGTGTCTTTAAACGTAGTCTCTTTAAGGCTTTATACCAATGTTTCCTGAGCTCAAAGTTAAGAAAGTAAGCACAGAATGAGCAAAATGAACAAGATAATGAAAATCCTTCAACAACCAATGAACGAATCTATCCAGAAAATGAATGAAACCGAGAAAATTATTTTAAAAAGTAACAAAAGACAAACAAAACTGTCAAAAATGAATTAATGAAATAAAAATGGACCAAATCTTCAAGAAAATTAGTAAAAATAAACAAACACGACCGCAAGATGAACCAAAAATGAACTAAAAACAAACCAAATAAGCAACGAAACGAGCTAAATTGAACAATATCATCAAGAAAATTCATAAAAATGTCCAGAATTACCTTGAAAACAGCCAAGTATGAACTGAAAACTAACCACAGAATCAACGAAATGAGCTAAATTAAATTCACAAAAATGGAAAAGACAACCAACAAAGTAATGAAAAAATGAACAAAACAATCAAGACAATGGACGAACAAAGTAATAAAATCAAGCAAGAAATGAAGAAAACAGTGGATAAAAAGTGAACAAAAAGTGAGAAAATCCTCAAGAACACAATCAAAAGTGAACTGGAAATGAACCAAATTAGAAATAAAATGAGTGAATGTTTGAATGTTGAGCCACAAACCATGGGAATCATGGGTAAAAAGCCTTGAACCAAGTCATGTGACTTGTAAAACTTATTTCCAGACCGCATCCTAAATCAAGTCCTGTCCTGTATGTAAGTCCAGTCCTGTCAAGGTCTGCAGCTCGGAGCCTCTCGCAGCTGCTGAAAATCTGCAGAAGCAAACACGGGACAAAAATGCAACGTGGACAGATGGATGGACGTATGGATGGACACGAATGAAGACAATGGATGGAGACAGAAACACCGAGGTGAGCTGCGGTGGACATGAGGACTCTGCGAAGCTGATGACCGGAGGTTAATGCTGACACACAAACACAAACAAGGAGGATTCTGTCTTTTACCCAGTCGAGTTCGGGGCCATAAGGCGGGTTTGGGTGGAGACATGCCCCGGTGAGGCTGTCCGTTTACTGTCGGAAGAAGAGGAGCATTATGGAAAGAAGACCACTGGAAATCTGAACCTTCAGCAACTGGAACAGTCCAGCAGCCAACGGGAGAGTCCAGCAACTGATGGGACAGTCCAGCCAGCTGAGGGGACAGTCCAGCAGCCTACAGGACAGTCCACCAGCGAACAGGACAGTCCGCCAGCCAAGGGGACAGTCCAGCAGTCTACAGGATAGTCCAGCAGCCTACAGGACAGTCAGGCCAGCTGATGGACAGTCCAGCAGCTGATGGACAGTCCAGCAGCTAACGCGCTGCTGCTTTCATTACTATTTCATGTTGATTTTGGTCCAATTTCATCCCATTTCTACAAATGACACTTGGATTAAAAGTGATGTTAATACCAGTAGAAGCTCATTTTCAAAGCCTCAGTACCCTCCCAATCAGTGTTCTGTTCAGATTATTTTTTATGATTTTTACAGAGCTATGCATTATTTCTACATGAAATCCCACATTTCATTCCATTTTCTACAACTTTCACCAGTGCATGTCAGTCACATGTTAGTAAAAGCTTCCAATCAGAGCATGGTGGATCCCTGGCTGCTGGACTGGCTGGTCGTTGTCATTTAACAGCAACAAAGCATCAAAACCAGAAAGTGTCAACTTGTTGAAGACAGACGGGAGTGTGCAAAAAAAAAACACTGTGATTTGATTTCAACATAAAAAAAATAGTGACTAGAACAGAAACAGTGGAGGGTCTGAACAGTAGGAGCTTCACCTGAAGGTCTGAAATGAAAAAAAAAAACATCCAAAGATTTAATTGAAGAATCACATTTACAGGAGGAAACGTGTCTAAAGATTCTGGAAGCTTTATACATGATATGTCATGGGTCATGGATGGGACAACACAACCTCTGAGAAAATATAGAAAAGTATGTGTTAGGAGTAAACTGAGTAAATTTAGTCACCACATCGATTTATGAGGCCCAAGCAATTATTGTATTTTTAAAGCACTGAACACACTTGTGCCCTCACAAAACTTGCAACGCCCATCAGAAGAGAATTCTTTATGTTTTTTAGAAAAAGGTCACGTGAGTGAGCGTAGCTACGCGGCATATGGGCGGGGCCAATTGTGGGCAAGTTTCACGTACATGAGCAAATTTGGAGAGCATAAAAACTTTCACCAAACAACAGGAAGTACTTATAACTCTGAGTTGGATTTTTTCAATCTCATAGAGATCGATATAATTCAGACAGATCGATATAATTCATACTGCTGGAATGACGGCTGATTTCGTTTAGACTATGATTGGAACTTTTTGTCTGCTTTACGACCATCACACACAGGTATGATTTATCTCTTAACAACTTGCCATTTATGATCAATTAGGCATGGTACAGACACAGGGTCCTGGGCATGGTACAGGTTCTGAGGGTCTTGGGTGTGATACAGACTGAGGGTCCTGGGTGTGATACAGTACAGGTTCTGAGGGTCCTGGGTATGGTACAGACCGAGGGTCCTGGGTGTGGTACAGGTTCTGAGGGTCCTGCATATGGTACAGGCTGGTTTGACTTTCAGTGAAGTGCTAAGACTGAGAATGTCCTGCTCCCAGCCCTCAGGAACCACCACAACACCACTGGCTCTGTGGATGACAGACCACGTCCTGGTCAGGAAAGGTTACGGTTATGACACCAGACCAGGATCACTGTGTCAGGCTCCAACACCAGCGTCAGGACCGGTTTCAACCTGCCACTCAAGACCATGTGAGACACCTAGGACACATACCCCCCCCCATCAGCACCCCAACTATGGGAAGCATGTGTCAGAGGATTACCACCTGCACTGAAGTGAATGGGGGTCACACCTATGACTGACCCTGGTTATTTTGCTTTTTGCATTAGCTGTCATTTGGTTAAAATTGGCAACAAGAATTTATTCTTGACAACTTTTGATATTGTATTTTTTTACATAAATAGCAAGTCAGTGGTGATATAAAAGAATCAGGCTTTAAATCCATTAATTAAAAAATATTCAACAAATCAGGACCTGAAGGTTTTCATGGACTGTGAGTATGTCATGAGGGGACATTAGGCCGGTTATAGACTCTTCAGGGCTTCTTCATTACACAGGAACAAGACAAAAATATTCTAAATACTGACGCGGTTCATGAGCAGAGATCAGGTGGATGTTGTTGTCCTGTGACTCTTAAGGCCCATTTATACTCGACGTTAAGTTCGCATCTAATATACGTAAATGCCAGCAACGTTTTACAATGTTTGATACACAACACACTTACGAAGAGAATAAATGGGCCTTAAGCTGAACCATGTGGCCCAAAATTGGTGTCAAAACAGGCTAAATCACACAGCGTCAGTCCACCGTAAACCATCTACAGCTTCATCAGTCCATCCAAGACACAAAGTACAAGCAGTGAAGAACAAGGAGTTTTACCCCCGAGTATCCCAGAGGTTGGGGATGAGTTACTGGGTCTAGAGGAAGACAGAGGTGGTCTTAAGCCATTAGAGACGGGAGAGAGTGGGTTTCTGGAAGTCGGCCTGGTGGATCTGGGACCCGTGGATACAGCGGGGTCGTACGGCTGCAAAGGCAGCGGCGGGCTCAGATTTCTGCTGCTACCTTGACCTAAAAGATCAGAAACAGGAGCAGGGCCTGTGTTACAGTTTGTCCCGTTCTAGGACGGTGTGCGAGTGAAGCGAGCAGCTCTGAGCGATGATGTTAGTGATGGAAGACAAAGATCGAACATTTTGAAACAGAACATGACCATGAGGAATCAGTGGGATACATGGGAGTCTTTAAGCGGACACAATCTCGGAAAACACAGTCATTTAAGCTGCCGATGCTTCAATGATGCAACCATGACCGTGAGATTGTGCGATGCATGCAACTGTCGCGTGGGGTGAAATGGGCTCAAAAAAAATGGAAATCCTGCAGCAAGCAGCCAATCCTGTGGATGGAAAACGTACATGGAAACAACATGGAGCCTGCAAAAATGCAAAGGTCACAGCAGGCAGAGCGATGACTGCAAGACACCAGGAAGGAAGTTATTACCCCCGTTGTTAGATCTGGATCTCAGTAGTGCTGAAGCATCCTGAGAGTTTCTGAAAACTGGGGGAAAGGAAAGGGTGAACACCAATAAGGACGGCTGAAAAGTTTAGGAAAGTGTCCAAAACCTGCAAAATGGGGATCAGTTATAAAAAAAAGAACATCTTATTTCTGTAGCAGCAAATGAGTCTAAAAGAAAAGTTAAAGTCAAACAGTTTGCAGATGATGCTGTGACTTACATGTGCGTTTGTAAAAAGACAAACTTTGACATCATTCTTATAACAACTGTGTTTTGTAGCAATATGCCATATTTAGCTGTAAACCGCTGAAAGCAACTAATCACAGTATTGTCAAAAGTATTTGCCCCCTTCCTGATAACTTATTTTATGTATATTTGTCCCGTAAATGTTTCAGGTCCTGAAAGATAAAAAAAATAACCTCTTTAAAATCCTCTGGTGTGATAA
>JAQQAE010009237.1:0-14720 GCA_029823295.1 Pseudamia nigra
GGGTCTTCCCCAGGGCTAGTTTTGGCAACCAGGGATTGAACCACCCAAGCCCCCAACTTTGGCTGACACCTAAACCACACAGCACCAGAGCCTTATGACCCTTCCTGCTGGTGGTGGGCCCACAGGAAATGAACTGTAAACCATAAAAACATTAACTGTCACTACATTTACATGTGATCATAAAATCGCACAGGCTCATGTAGTCATTATAATTGCAATTTGATAAACTATGCATCTCCAAAAACATAAAGAAAAGATTAATTAGTAGTGACTAAAATAGGACATTGTACAAACCCTTCAACAACAGTTGGGGAATTCACCTTGCTACAAGCACAACAACTGCTATCCTCTGTCCACAAATGATAAAAACTAAAAGGGAAAGGCCATGTGACCGGAGTGAAAAGCAAAGACTTACCTGTGGAATCTGAAGAAGATGAAGTCTCTCTGGTTGTGGAAGGTGGCGACCTGTCGACCCACAAACTGGGGGTCTTGAGGGAAGAGGGCAGCAAACAGGCGCCCAATGCTGTGACCAAGTCGGGTGGTGAAGTTGTTCAGGATCACTTCTGGAGAGTGATCAGTTGGCGCCTTCCCTCGTCTCTGCAAGGAAGAGACAATACAATACTATGATTATTGTTCTGTACGTTTTTGGCTCACTATGCAAATAACAAACCAGAAAAATAGTTTAGGTACTTGCTTTTATCTCCTTCCGTAGTCGAACATTGGTAACTTTGAAGTGTGCGGTGGGGCCGTTAGGGAGGTGACAGAGAACCATACCGTCTTGCAGATACCATAAAGGAACATGACATTTAACAATGCGAAATCTACATCCAGTCAATGTTATGGACTTATTGACTATACATTCGTAGCTGTGCAAAGTGCTGAACCTTGAAGAGGCATCCTGTTTATTTTATTAATTTAACCTTTATTTAACCAGGTAAATCAGTTGAGAACCATTTCTTATTTACAATGACAACCTGGGCCAGAGGCACATATATAGAGACAGACAACCATTCATACCTAGGGGCAATTTAGAGTCACAATTAACCTAGTGCATGTTTTTGGTTGTACCCGGAGAGAACCCACACAGACTGCCCGGCATTGGGATTGAACCCAGGATCTGTGAGGGGCGAGTGCTACCCACTGCACCACTGCGTCGCCTGTAGTAACTGATGTAACGATATACGCAGTTTTTAATCAGAATGCCTGTCCTATTTGTCAAAGACCATCCGGCATCATAAAGTGCTTTAATGTGGACTCTCCTTTTGAGGGAGATTTCAACATTTTACCATTCTGAACAGGAGTCATGAGTTTCAGAACAGTGTGACAGGTACATTGGGAGGTTTAATTTGGCTTACATTTTCAGTGAAACTTTTTTTTAGTGTTTTCCAACTATTTCACCAACTCTTGTTTGTTTTTTTTAAACATTGATTACTTATATATTATACACACACACACACACACACACACACACACACACACACACACACAGAGACAGACAGATAGATAGAGCGAAAGAGAGCGAGAGTACATAGTGCAGTGATAAAAACTGAAGGATGTTCCAACCTTGGATCAAACATTCAGTCCCGTTTTCTGTTCCGAGCTGATGTATCATGGCAAATTTTGTGCATTTCCATCACATGGGACTAGCTTCCAGGCAGGACTATGGAAGACGACTCAAAAATATAATGTAAAATCATGTAAACCATGTGATGGCTGCATCTCTGGTTGATCGAGAATTACCCGTTTCCCTACATGCCATCAATCATAGCCCGGGTCACAAAGCCAAGCCAGCATGTTGCTGAAAATGTCAGAAACTTTTCAAGTCAGCTTCATCTGATAAATCGACTACAATTTTTAAGTCTAAAATATACTTAAATATAAGCCGGTGCACTATAAGGCGCACCCCCCAAAAATGTCATTTTTAATTTTTTAAATAATCCGGTGCGCCTTACAGTGCGGAAAATACGGTAATCATGTTCTACCCTAAGAAAGGCTCAATATTATCTTTTTTCTCTACATTTGTGTTGTAGATGCATGCTTACTCTGACATGGCTGTCTGTAAAGACGCATCTTGTAGTTTGCTTGTAGCTAAAGAATCATCACTACACGGTTACCTTGTGTCACAGACAGACAGGGTAAAAGCAAAGTGTTGGTCCCTAAGGCAAGCAAAGCCATGCTGAACATGAACTAACCATGGAAAGTAGCATCAGTTCTTATCCAGATTATGAGATACAATAAAACAGTTCTGCTGATTTTTTTAAAGGATACTGGGCACTGTGCGATCCTCGTTGATGACCATGAGGTAGGTAAAGTTCCTGGCGATGCACTGTGGAATGACCCGCTTCAGGGCCAGACCTCTTCTGTAGTATACATGAGCATTAGGAATGACTGTGGCCAGCTGCTCACAAAACCTCACAGTCCTCTGTTAGACACACACACATCAAACGGAGATCAATAATGATCAGAACATGTCAAATTGTGACTAACTGAATGTCCGGGACACTGGTGCTCACCCCTCTGGGTCGATCTGAGGTTGTGATGAGCACTTTGGGGTTTGTCAGTCCGTTGAAGTATGCAGAAAATTCATCGGTTTCTTCATCAAATCGCACCTGAAAAGGTCAAAGAAAATAGTAAAGTAAAATATTAGCTCAAATAAATCCAGCGAGTTTGGCCAATTTGAGCCAAAAACAGCACGTACCTCTTCATCTTCTGGGTCAACTGTAGTTTCATCATAAACCCTCTGGTTCTCAATGGTCTTGGGAACCTCTTTTGGTGGCGCCTACATTAGAGTCAGAGTCTATGAAAGAGTCTAATACTCATTTGATGAGTATTAGAACAAGATAACAGAAAACAAAACTCACTTTGTCGCCTAAAGCATCTCGCTCCTTTTTCTTCTTTTTCTTTAACTGCATCTTTTGCTGAAAAATGGAGACAGAAAACACAGCAGATGACTTTGATGTTTAGCACATTTGTCAGAAAATTATTTAAATAACTCCAGTAAAAAAAAAAATCTGGTTATAATATGGCTAGTATTGCAGGATACTAAAGATGCTGGCCAAGACCTGAAAGAAAATTAGAGTTGGACAGTAAAGATGTCCAAAAATTGTTCTCATAATAAATGAATTCAATTAGGATGTTAAATCATTATATTATACTCAGTCAGGCGTCTCCAGATGTGTCTTAGAATTCTGGACATCAAACATGTCATTTCCTGTGTTCTGGTGAATTGTTAATGCATCAACCTGGGCTTTTACTGCAGATGTTTATTGAAGGAGCAAAAACTCAAGATAATGAAGAAAACAATCCACAAAATGTACAGGAATGTATAAAAGAATCAAAAGGGAGCAAAACAAGCAAGATGAGCAAAAATGAAGCTTAAAAATACTCCTTATGAACTTAGAAAACTTACTGCACTGCCATTCACATTAAATCAAATTGAACAACAAAATATCAACAGAACATTAACAAAATAATCAACAAAATGAACAAAACCCGAACAAAATAATAAATAAAGAGCACAAAATAAGCAAGAGAACCACTGGTTGTTTGATCAACCATAATAACAAGACAACCAAATTTTGCATGACTTTACAAAGTCTGTTCTTGTTATAAATGGTAGCGCCACATATTCCAAAAGCAGTAACATATTCTAAAAGCTGGACATATTATAACCACATCAACTTTCAAGTAAATCACCAGGTATGCAGATGGAGAACACACAATCCTGAAACCAATATCCACCTTTACTAATGACTAATGAACAAAAAATTAAGACGATTAAAAGATCCAGAAAAAAAATCCATTCATCATCTTCCGCTTAGCCTGCTCAGGGTCGCAGGGACAGCAGAGAAGCCCAGACTGCCTTCTTCACAGCTCCTCTGGGGGGCCCACATGCATTTCCAGGCGAGCCGAGACACATAGTCCTCCAGCATGTCCTGGGTCTGCCCCATGGCCTCCTCTCAGTTGGAGCTAGTTTTGGCAACCAGGGATTGGACCACCCAGGCCCCCGCCCCTGGCTGCCACCCAAACCACGCAGCACCAGACCCTTACAGTCCTTCCTGCAGGTGGTGGACCCACAAGAAGGCATAGTCATAAGGGTCTTCTGAATCACTCAGTCAGACCTGTCACCTAGTTTGCCTTGGGAGACCCTACCAGGGGTCAATTGCCCAACAACATAGCTCCTATCACTTAGGCACCCCTCCACCACAAAAGGGGGGCGATTCAATGAGGGGTCCAACAAAAATATGAGTTTAAAAAACACAAACATTCAATAGCTCCACATTTGATCAAAACTGGTTTCAGACTAGAAGTGAACCTTTTGATAATTGACCTATTTTATGACAAAATGTTTTCACTAAGTCATGTTCCACGTCAGAGAAAACAATTCACCAAGTCGACCAAAACAAAATACTATAAATCAGTTGAGTTACTGCATTTTGGCTTCGTTGTCCTGGTGCTTAAAGTGAAAAATCCACAAAAAGGAACAAAATAATAAACAAAATCAACAAGACTTGACAGAATAATCAGGGACATGAACAAGGTACAAAACAGTCAAGCAAGCAAACAGTGAACAATATTAGGAGTTCTTCCATCACCTGCGATCACAAGGTACCGCCAAATTTTCATTGATTTTTTCATAGTCCAAGTTTAGAGAAAAGCGATTCAGTCACTTAAATTGGTTCAGATTCTTTCAAGTACTTGTATGTTTTGTTGCTCCATGTTGTGGCATCCCCTGTTCTAGAAGCACCTGACCCCAAAAGGTTTCAGGTTTGAGATTTGATCGTGGTCAATAACTATGGCAAGTTTAATTTCAAATCAGTTGAGAAACTGTCACGATATTTCGTCTTTTCACTTTTAAGCAGCTGCAAATTTTGTTTCAAACTGTAGCACTCCTTCCTGTTCCAGGATTAGTAGTCCCATGTACCTCAAGTGTCTGTATAGTCATGAGGTCTCAGCCTCAAATTGTGAAGCGCCTAGAGACAATCAGTGATTATGATTGGCGCTATACAAATAAAATTGAATTGAATCAAGAGTTGGTAGGTTTGAGATATGATCGTGATCACCAATTATAGCAAGTTTCAAGTCAATCAGTTGAGAAAGTTATTGTGCCTTCCAGAAAGAAGTAGCTCCTCGTATTGATGACCAGTGGTGGTATATATCCTCAAAGCTGACAGGATGTAGATCTTTAAGTCATCAATAAACATACCAAGTAAAACAAAATAACCAAGAAAATGAATAAAGAGTAAAAATAAACAAGAATAAATAAAGGTAATACCGGTAGGTCATTATTATACTTACTTTTTATGTGTCCTCTTTTTCTATAATTGTTACTACTACCATGATATTATGGTGCTGTTTTCATTACTACTACTATTATGATGTTGTATAAAACTGTATAAGATGATATGCCTGTATATACCAATGCCAACATCACCAATTCCCTACTTCTGTTACAGTCATTGTATTGTATTTAATTATTTTATCTTGTTTTTCTTTTCCAAACTCCTTCTCTTTCTGTTCTTTGTCACTTTTTATTACAGTTTTTCACCATATCTCCACTGATCCTTGTTCACTGTGAATTACACTTGTAATATTCTAATTATTAACCTTTACTTAACCAGATAAATCCCACTGAGATGAGTAATGGTTTTGTCAAGGGAGACCTGGCCAGGATGGACAGCACTTTGTTGAAATAAAGGGGGTAAAAAAAAACTAGAAAATGTTCAATCTCTGAGGCGATTGTGTGGCATTGCTGAGTCAAGAGATGAACTTGCTGGAAAAGTGCAAGAGTTAAATTAACTATTCAGTGGAGTAGTAATCAAAGGCACTGTTGCCATGGTAACCACACAATCCATTAGAGTTCTCCATTCATTTCCTATGAGAAAAAAAAGTCAAAAAAGCTTATTTAAAAAAAAACATGCTAAAAGGTGAGAATTATAAAAAACAATAGCAGAGATGGCCTGAATAAGATCAATAATGTGAAGTCTAAATGGTTTGAATCGGACAAAAAAAGTAGTAGTTACATGACAAAAACATATGGACGTAGAAGAATAAAGACTGAAGACAACAATAGACTGCTGAGCCATACAACCATCCCACAAAGTAACAAAATGAACAGCAAATGAACAAAACATTTAAGAAAAAGATAAAATAAAGAAAAAGCATATCCCAGGTGACATGAGCGAAGGCGCAGGGTACATGTAAAGGGATTAATCCGGATTAACGCGTTAACTTGGACAGCCCTACAATAAACTGAGTGGGACCGTGGGGGCCACGCTGCTCCGCCCACGGCTCATAGGACAGTATTTCATGACAGCAGCAGACTATCGTCGTCTTTACCTTCCTCTTGTCCTGCTTCAGCTTCATGAACATGGCGTGTCTGCGCTGCTTGTTCTTGATTTCGGACACACTGAAGGTGGGGGGGAACGCGGCGGCGGCTGCCTCGCTCTGCGCCATCTTCCTCTCCGCCTCCTCGTTCTTCGTCTTCTTCTGCTCCACGCCGCTGTCCTCCGCACTCATCTTCTCCCTCTTGGGATTCTTCTTGTTTTTCTTCCCTTGGCCGGTGTCCTGCTTCGCGGGGACCTCTGTGACGTCCATCTCGTGTCAGCGGTCTGTTTAGGCAGGATGCTTCACGTGTTGCTTGAGGTTCGGTTT
Source organism: Pseudamia nigra (assembly GCA_029823295.1). Taxonomy (NCBI): domain Eukaryota; kingdom Metazoa; phylum Chordata; class Actinopteri; order Kurtiformes; family Apogonidae; genus Pseudamia; species Pseudamia nigra. The sequence goes on from JAQQAE010009237.1 coordinate 6,655, forward strand.
GTAACGCGTCCGGATACCGGAAGTGAACACGCAGGCTGTTGCGGATCGGTGAGGGCTGCGCCATCTAGTGGTGTGGCGGAGACACAACCAGGCGAATGGAGACGTGACGGGGCAGGGAGAATCCAGGGCAGAAACATCAATCAAAAATCAAACTTGTTCATATCATAATGTGCACGCATCAGTTCTTAGCTAAAATGTCTAGGATATGGAACTAGACTTGTAGAAAAAAGTCATATGCAGCTCACGAAAGTGTGATTCTACAATTTTAGCACCTCTCATTTCACTCAAAATATCTTAATAAGACTGAAGCAAGGGGCAACGACTGGGGCCGTTCAGTGAGGCCGATGTGGAAGTAACTTAACGTTGTAATGCCGTTGAAGCGTTAGCGCCTTGATTCAGCAATCCCACGCGATCTCTTCAGAGATGGACAATTTTTTTATGTGTTGGGGCATGATATATTAAAGTTTTTATCACAGTTATTACTATCAATGCCCACTCTACCAGTACCAATGGTAAAATTTGGAATTGACAAATGTTTAACGTGCATTTTGCCGTTTACATTTAATAAGTGTGCCTGGTGTCGAGCAACCAAATTTAACTGAATTAAAAAAAAATTTGTTTCTTTGAGAAAAATGAAACTAGCTTTAAAAAGAGATGTTTTAATATACCTTTATATGCAGTTCACAGGTTTGGCCATATCTGAAGCTTGCTTTGATTATTTTAGCCTCAAACTTTTGATGCTGCACAACCAGTGAAGTAGTTTGTTGAAATTAAACATCGTGAACCACCACTTACTCCCTCTTGTCACTTACTGGGTCGCATATTCTGTTCTGCCCCATAGATGATGAAATGTCCAAACACTTCCTGTCTTTCTTTGAGGAACATTGCTTTTCAATATACCTATAATGATGACTGTGTATTCATGATTCAACTGTGTCTGGAGGGAGACGTTTTCAATACGCGTCAGTAAAAACTAACTTCCAGCATTCCTTCTCTCTTTGGATGACATTCCCATTTATTGGAGTAACTAGATACAGATAAAGTGCACGCTATAAAAGTGCTACAGTGCTGAGTACGCGTGCAAAAAGGATTCTGACAAAGTGGTAAAAGTCACCCCATCCACAAGTCTGACCCCCATAATATACTTTTACCCACACTGCCAGCCTGTGAACTATACTGCCACCTAATGGAGCATTCTCATGCCAAACTAAACATAAATGTAAATGGCTCTTACAATGTCAACGATATTTTTACACATTTGTTAACGTCCTCTGTCCATGTTTGGTCCTAAAGGATTAGACCTTTCTGAGATGCTATATTTTTTTCATCCAAATCACAATTTCAGTCACCAGTTCACTTGTTTGAAATTGTCACAATATCACTTTTGAAGTATTTTGAACCAATTTTAGCCCTAAATTGCTAATAGCTGCATGTTTTCAAATGAAATGAAATTGACCTGACAAAATCTGAAATATATCATGTTCATAGTGTTTACAATGAGCTACAAGTCAAAGCATATTTTAGCAAAACTGCTTTCTTTTTATTTGTGTTTTCCATACAACTGTTCCTTATTTGGGGTTATAATCATCATCATCATCAATGTCATCAAAATGTTTTTTATACAGCCCCCTCTGAATCAAAGTTACGAAGTACTTCACAATAAAATCAGAATCCAAACCTAGAGTAAAACAAGAATAGATCTCCGTATGCACAAGATTGCAGACATGAAAATAGCAAAAAAAAAAAATTACACTTAATAAAATTAAAAACCTCAACCCTAGAGCCTCCTGTTTAGCTTAATGAAGTTTCCAAAAAACAGTATATATCCACACATCAATTTGTAATGTGAGAGAACAGCAGAAAAAGTTAAAAAAAAAAAAAAGCAGCCAGACCTGGTGTGTATAGACAAAATCTGTGAAAAGACACTATTATTTCTGATGTTTCATAATCTGCTGTCTTTTATCCACATAACTATGCACTGTTTATGACATGATGAAGACACATCAAAACAAGCCACTTAGCAAAATAAGTTGCTCCGGTTTGTAGGTGCACAGGTTTGTGTAAAAGTGAAATAGCAATAATGAACTTTAACAATTTGCTTTAACAAAGTGCTTCAGAGAGACATTTTGACATACTGACTAGTTCAGAAGATGTCTGTTCACATACAGCTACGGTTTGGTGAAGTTTAGGCATACAACTATTTAGCAAAGGTTACAAAAAGGGTCACATTAGGTGAAAAATGGTCAGGGTGAGGAATGAGATAAGAAAGACAATGAGAGAAAATGCAAAAATATTTTGTCCTGAGTGTGCACATGCAGATTCATTAAATTTACTTACTGTAGTTAAGATGGTAGACATCACAACAGTTAGTCTCCAACTGCTTTTGACACTATTGACCATAAAATTCTGTTACACAGATTAGAACACTCTATTGGGATTAAAGTTAACCACACTAAACTGATTTCAGTCATACTTCACACAAAGCTTTCAATTTGTACAAATTAACAACCAGTCATCTATACAATCTACCGTAAACTTGGTTACGGCGTTCCACAAGGCTCATTACTAGGCTCAGTACTAGTACTAGTACTATGACCCTTCCTGCAGATGGTGGGCCCACAAGAAGGCATAGTCATAAGGGTCTTCTGAATCGCTTTTAGTTTGACCTCTCACCTAGGACCAATTTGCCTTGGGAGACCCTACCAGGGGTGAACTGCCCCTTACAACATGGCTCCTTGGATCGTGCAAACCCCTCTACCACGATAAGGAGGGGACAAAATAATCAACTAAATTTAAATAATGAATTCAATAATTAAGTAAATTATAAAAATGAATAAACTAAGTGAAAAGTGGAGGCGGCTGTGGCTCAATAGGTAGAGCGGGTTGTCCAGGGTTAGCGGTTCAAACCCCGGATTCTCATGTCAACAGGCCGAAGTGTCCTTGAGCAAGACACTGAACTTCTCCCAGTGAGTGTCACTGGTGTATGAATGTGTGTGTGGATGGGTGAATGGAAAGCAGTGTAAAGCGCTTTGAGTGCTGCAGGGTAGAAAGGCGCTATATAAGTGCAAGACCATTTACCATTTACCATTTACAAAATGACCAAAAATGTACAAAAATCATACAAATGAACAAAATAAAAAATAAGCAAAATGGAAAAAATCAATCACATAAATTAATGAAAAATAACAGAATAGATATAGTAAATTGAGAAAAGAAAACAACAAAATTAGCAAAAGTAATCAAAAATAATCACGTTAACAAAAACCATCAAAATAAGCAACAAAAATATGAAAAAAATGTGCAAATAAAAAATTTGTAACAAATTGAGCAACAATATTGGTTAAGAATGAAGTATGTTAAAAAATGAATAAAATAAGTAACAAAAATGTAAGTAGGTAAGTGAGTAAAGTTTCATTTATATAGCACCTTTCAAGATAAAGCCACAAGCAAATGAATAAACAATAAAATCACAGTAAGATATATAAATCATAAGTAAGTCATAAAGACAATGTCATACAAATGCTGTTTTAAAAAGATGTTTTTTAATCTGCTTTTTTAAAGAGATCACCAAGCCCACAGATCTCAAGCTCAAGCGGAGAGAGTTCCAGAGTTTGGTTGCAACAACTGCAAATGCTCTGTCACCTTTAGGTTTCAGTCTCGTCTGGGGCAGAGCCAGCAGACCCTGGTCAGACCACCTCAGGGTCCTGCTGGTGATGTACAGGCTAAGAAGCTCTTAAATGTAGGACGGTGCTTGTCCATCCAGGACTCTGAAAGTCAGAACCAGGATCATAAACTGGACCCTGGAATGGATGAGGAGCCAGTGCAATGGAATTAAAAGCGGGGTGACATGTACACGTTTACAGGACTTTGTCTGAAGCCTGGCAGCAGCGTTCTGGACGAGCTGCAGACGATCCGTAGAGGTTTCACTGAGACACGTGAACAACAAGTTACAATAATCCAATCACAAAGAAATAAATGCATGAATAACAATCTATAATTCAGCCCGTGACACAATCCAACTCAACTTGGCAATATTTCTTAGATGAAAAAAAAAACAAAACAAATGAACAAAATAAGCAACAAAACCATCAAATATGAGGCTGTAATAACTTCCACATAATGAAGTTACTCACTACTTGAGTAGTTTTGTGTGAGATACTCTGTTACTGATGATTCTGAGTAATTCTACTTCTACTTGAGTCATAAGAATTAGGACGTAACAATGCTTTTACCTGAGTACTGATTCTGTCTTCTACACACCACTCAATACAGTGCAGTATGTCCCAGATATTATCACAGCAGTGGACGAATGAAATGCAGCCCTACATGAATATTTTTATGGAAGTATCAGGATTCTTTCAACAGCTCACATAATACAGTACAAGACCCAAATATTTGTGAAATTGTATTTCTAAATCAGACAGCTCATTTCACTGAATTCTAAGACTCTTCTATATTACGGTAGTAGAATTTTTATTGTTGAAGAGTTTCCACAGTGCATGATGATGAATTAGTGTTTCATATAAAGATGTGATCCTGATATCCATATTCAAGGGCAGAGTTTTCTTTGAACACTTGCGGGGACATTTTTTAAGCAGGCATCTCTGGACCCGCCTGTAAATTTTAAATATTATTTTCTTTCTGGTGAATTGCTAATGCTTACATTTATACATAAGGCTAAGAAAGAAACAAAAATGAACAAAACAACCCGGAAAATTGACAAAATGTACAAAATAAGTAACAAATGAAGAAAAAATGATTGAAGCGATTGAGAAATTGAAGAAAATAAAGAAAAAATGAATGAAATAACTACATGAACTAAAATGAAAAAAACAGCAACCTATGGTATCAAAAAATCCTAATAAACTGATACAATAGCAGCAATTTTCCTGCATGTTAAATAATAACATTTTAATGTATTCTGTGCTTATATGTAAGATAAACGCATGTATTAGAATCAAGATTTTTTACATTTTTTATTTTATTCATTTTAATTTTTATTGTTGTGAATGACAAAATGCACTGGATCAATGAAATGATCAAACATGAACAAAATTACTGACAAAATGAACAAAGTCATCTATAAGATAACATAAATGACCAAATAATCACAAAAATGCAGAGTTTTTAGAGTAAAAAAAAAAAAAAATCTACACCTATGCCCAGACTACAGATGGAAATGAGTTTTTTGCTAAATATGGTGCGCACATCTTTTTATTCTTATTTAGTTTTATTTATTTTATTCTTGCAAGCGTACACTGTCCTTAATGAACTGAAATTTTAAAAAAGTTATAAAATGCCCATAAGACAAAGGGTCTAAAAAGTTTTTTCATTAAAATTTTTTGAAATCCGTAACATTTCTATTAATTTGCCTTTATTTTGAATATTTTAGATAAAGTGACATCGAGTGTCATCACATTGTAACAGCCGGTCTCTCTCATTTACAGCCGATGTACCAGTCTACCAGCTGTCGGAAGGCTTTATAAATGACGGGGTTGACGGAGCAAGTGAGTCCCCCACCACGCCGCATCTGGGGCCTCACCCTGTTCAGGTCCCCCAGGCAGGTCACCTGGTCCTCATAAGCCCAGGACACACACCACTTGGAGTGGTCATGGTAGGAGAGGAAGCGCACGGATCCAGGCAGCTTGATCCTGCTGATGTTCATGGTGTGTTGCGGGAGCGAGCAGTTGGAGGGCAGCTCACGGCCTGACCTCTGCCACGTCTCCGCCAGCAGGTCGACACCGAGGCTCGAAGCCACCCAGCCTGCGTAGATGTCTGACCATCACACAGAGATGAACATGAACACAGTGTGAAGCATGACAAAGACATATTTCACTAGACAAATAGATTCAGACTATACAGTTCACACACTTAGACCATTAGTCTGTTAAAAAGAGGTTTATGCTACGTCTGAATAAAAAGGTCAGTTCTTCTGGACCAGGATCAATAGCAGTGACCCTGGGGATTATCATTTGGCTAAAATAATTCTGTTTTTGTTTGCAAATAAAAAAACATTTAAAACACATTTTTTACAATCCACAATTCCAATGAAGTTGGGACATGTATAAAACGTAAAAACACAATACAATGACTTGCAAATTCTTTTCAACCTATATTCAGTTTAATACACTAGAAAACAACATATTTAATGTTGAAACTGATCAGCTTTATTGCTTCTTTACAAATATTCACTCATTTTGAATTTGATGCCTGCAACACGTTCCATTAGAGCTGGGACAGGGTCATGTTTACCACTGTGTTCCATCACCTTTCCTTTTAACAACGCGTTCCATTAGAGCTGGGACAGAGTCATGTTTACCACTGTTTTCCATCACCTTTCCTTTTAACAACACGTTCCATTAGAGCTGGGACAGAGTCATGTTTACCACTGTTTTCCATCACCTTTCCTTTTAACAACACTCAATAAGCGTTTAGGAACTGATGACACTAATTGTTGACACAGCCCCACACCATCACAGATGCTGCTTTTGAACTTTGCACTAATAACAATCTGGATGGTCCTTTCCCTCTTTAGCCCAGAGGACACGACGTCCATGATTTCCAAAAACAATAGTAAATGTGGACTTGTCAGACCACAGCTCACTTTTCCACGTTGCATCAGTCCATCTCAGAGGAGCTCGGGTCCAGAGAAACCGGCGGCGTTTCTGGGTGTTGTTGATATAGGTCTTTCATGTTGCATGGTAAGTTTTAACTTGTACTTGTAGATGTAGAGATGACCTGTATGAACTGACAATGTATTTTTGAAGTGTTCCTGAGCCCATGTGGTGGGCTAAATCCCTTGCAATCGTACATTAGGAATGTTGTTCTTAAACTGTTTAACTCTTTGCTCATGCAGTTGTTCATAAAGCCATGAACCTCCCCCACATCCTTGCTTGTGAACGCATCCTTTCCGGGATGCTCCTTTTATACCAAAACATGACACTCACCTGTTTCCAATTAACCTGTTCACCTGTGGAATGTTCCAAACAGGTGTTTTTTGACCATTCCTCAACTTTCCCAGGCTTTTGATGATCGTGTCCCAGCTCTTCTGGAGCGTACTGCAGGCATCAAATTCAAAAGGAGTGAATATTTGCAAAAAACCCCAACAAAATCTAACATTAACCATTAAATATCTTGTCTTTGTAGTGTATTCAATTAAATATATAGGTTGAAAAGAATTTGTAAATCATAGTATTCTTCATTTATGTATGTTTAACACAACGTCCCAACTTCACTGGAATTGGGGTTTGTGGCACTGCAGCTTTAATACAAGAGACTAAGCACCACTAGAAGAAACCAGCAATAAAGCATGTTAATGTTTGAAAAGCTGCGATAGAACTGTTACATACACACTTGACACATTGTGGAAGTTTGACAATGTTTGGATACAGAGCAGCATTTCTCTTTAGTTTGGTGTATTTTGATGCAGGAGCAACAACTGTCAGCTGCATGAACGTACATGGAATTTACACAGATCAGCTAATCAGGTACAATATGAAATATTGCATCTAATGGATGTACCTTCAAACCTGGATGATGATAATGATGAAGAGGAGGAATCAGGTATCAATCCTGGCCTAACAGGGTGGAAACAATTCTCAAACTGTCTTTCTTTTACAGCTTTTTTGTAAATTTCCAAAAAAAAATCTGTTGAAATTCAATGGAAACCTGACTATTATCTCTACAGTGGAGGGTTTTTGTGTGTTTTTCACATTTTTATTGCACAGTCACAGGTCTTTAGTTGGTTGTAATCTTCCAATTAACCACTAGATGTCACTAAATTATGTGCCCTGGAGCTTTTTGGGCAGGAAATGCATTTTTCTAAGAGTTAATGAAAGATGTGGGAAACCTGACCATTGAAAAAATTGATGAGGTTCTGGTTTGTTTGCTCTTTTTTGTTTATTATTGCATTTTTTCTGACTCATTGAAGGCTGTGGAGGGCTGCTGTGGGATGTGTTTGTCCTCGTTTTCTGAAGATAGTATGTCTGCACCAAGGGCGTAGGTTTGGTCTCAACATTGGTCGGGACGATATAACAGCATAACCTGCATGTACACTTTTTGCTGGG